>WOGN01010520.1:0-10371 GCA_015342105.1 Leptinotarsa texana | reverse complement strand
TTAAATATATATAAGGACATATTATAAAATTACAGAAAGGCCAATTGTAAAATTAATTTAGGGTGGTATAATTGTATGGGTGGTATTCCTGCATGGATTACCTATAT
Organism: Leptinotarsa texana; assembly: GCA_015342105.1. Classification (NCBI taxonomy): domain Eukaryota; kingdom Metazoa; phylum Arthropoda; class Insecta; order Coleoptera; family Chrysomelidae; genus Leptinotarsa; species Leptinotarsa texana. The sequence continues at coordinate 10,264 of WOGN01010520.1, read as the reverse complement.
GATGTACCTGTATAGCATAAATAGCTTTAGTTTTGAGAAGTTTCTAGTTTTATCTTCCTCTTGAAGATGATCACTTGGTGATCGAAACACGTGCCGAGGTGTAAAAATAATGATTTGGTGTTGGGAAAAAACTCCAGTAATGAAAATAAACTAACGTAGAAAAATTATATATGATCCAAATGAAATCATTGTCAAATGTAAATTGATTATATAGGATATTTTTTTATGGACAAATTAGGAGTCTATCTCCCCTAACAAAAAGAAAATAAACATATGCTCTGATGGTCATAAAATATTATTGAAGATTGTAGCCAAATAATAATACTATTGAATGCCAGTCCAATTGACGAAATATATTCATCATTTTTTAGCAACATTGAGAGTTGCCGGGTCTCTACAAAAGTCAACTGAAGTCATGACGGCGATGCAAAGACTCATTAGAGTTCCTGAGGTGGCCCAAACAATGCAGGAGATGTCAAAAGAAATGATGAAAGCTGGTATTATTGAAGAAATGCTGGACGAAACTATGGATGAGATGGAAGATAGCGAGGAAATGGAAGAAGCTGCGCAGTCCGAAATTGACAAGGTGCTATTTGAAATAACCGAAGGAAAGATTGGAGAAGCGCCCTTACCTCCCACAGAACCTGCAGACAGAGAAAAGTCGAAACCTGCTGTGGGAGAAGCAGAGGGAGAGGATGAAACTGAATTAGAGGAGATGCAAAGTAGGTTGGCCGCCCTCAAGTCGTAGAGAAAGCTCGATTTTTTTTCACTGCTAGCTCTACCTTGAACCATAAAGAGTATTCCCATTTTTGCTGTGAAGTAAAAGTAACTTCAGAACACGTTTTTTGGAATATATTTTTACTCAAATTATTTTTGTTGAGTAGTTTGTTACTAATTTATAATACAAGACATCACCTTGTTGAACAATTGCAAGTATAACTGCAGGCAGATATAACTGATACTATGACAAGAAACCTTCAATTGTATAGCGGCTTCATTTCATCATTTTAAACATTAATTTGGAGAACAATTTTTAATTCAGGTATATATTGTGAGACAGCTGTTTCAAATTTTGAAGAAACATTAGGTAATATATTTTTAATAAGAATGTTATATTTATTTTCGATTGTATTTATTAAAAAAATATTAAAATGAAGTTTAATTTTTTGTTAGTTTATATAAAAAAGTAGAACAAAGAAGTCTCAACAATGTCCAGCATTGCATCCATTTCATAAAATCGGTATATAGCATAGAATTTTAATGACACACAATTTTAATGCCTTTCTATAGTAACCAGTAACCCCTGTGAAAAAAAAATCACTTTTTACAATGAAAATTTTACATATTTATCCTATAAATATTCATGCTTAGGTTGTCATTGAAGTTGGTAGTAAATTTGTGACAATCTCGAGATGATTGAATAAAAATAGCAAACATGATAAAATAAGAAATTTTCATTATCCTGTTCCTACAAAAAATTATTAAGCAGTTAAATTGAGTCAGGGGTCTTATATCAAATGTACCATATATTTTTTCACTATTCTATTTTTGTTTTTCATTCACCCGCTCTGTTTTTTGCATATTTTCTTTTGGTAGTGTGCAAAATCATTATTTTTGTAAAGAAACTATAAAAAGTGAAGTTGTACTTAGTTTCATAGGATTGTATAAAACATGGCTGTTTTAATGCTTTAATCTTCAATATATTTACTTACAAAGATATTGTATTTCAAGCTTTCAATAAAAATTATTCAAAGAAATCCTAAATGTATTTCTGTTTTCACTCAACCTAAGACTAGTTAAAAGAGAGAGAAAAAGTACAATATTCGAACCTGAGTAATTTAATTTCATTAGGTAAATGAGTATGATTTTTGAATATAATAAACGAATCAATGTCAAATAACATTATTACATAGTCAAATTGAGATTCTAAGGAGTCTTATTGACTGACTCATACAATATATCAATAATAATAAATGACTATATTTACTACATCTTTATATAAATTAACAAGTCATCTGAAGAAAGGTTGGATCTGTAACAGGATTAATTTTTTTTTTTAAAAATAATTGTTTTAATAAATTGATGGATGTAGCCGTTACTTTGTAGCAGGAGATCATGATGAAAAGAGAAATGAAAATTTCTATGTTTTTTACCACTTTTATACTTCACTTTATACCACTTCAATAAAAGTGGTAAAAAACATAGAAACTTTCATAACAATTGTTTTCTTGCCGACGTTTTGAATTTAATTAAATTCTTCTTCGGGGCTCGAAAAGTAGTTTTATCGTGTTATTATTACTATTTTAAAAACCATTAGACATATTAGATACATTTAAAAATGTAAATGAAAAAACATTGTAACAACCAAATTTTCGAGATAATCCAAAACGTTCGTTTCATGTATGCTTTTCTACTTAACAATAACAATAATAAGAATTTTTTATCAATAAGTTCAACAGAATATAAGAAAACAAATACAGATATGTACACATTAACACTTATGGTAGATGTTCCTAAATTTTTATTCAAGTTTCTTGAAAAATAGGCAGAGTTTCAAGAAATCTATCACCATTCCAATATGGGAAACTTCAGTTTTCTGCAATTTGAATGGATTTGGAAATATATCAATAAATATTTTGAAACCATTCTTTTACGTGTCAAATAAGTTTCACTGAAAGGAAAATGAATCCTGGCATTTTGGATTTTCTTTATTCTTGAATATGTATCTACAATGTTGCCTAAATATTTGATCTAATCTAATTATTCAATTTGAGATTACTTGGACCGGAATTGATTTAGTAAGAGACGATGAAATGTAATTCTTAAAAGTTGAAAAATTATTACGGGCATAACTACCTATGAAAAGATTTTATTTTAATAAGATCATTGAAGTAATAAAACCAGTCGTTCACATTTTAGTTAGTGTTGAAAGTTAATACCGGGAGATAATTTCATAATTCTATAGTATCGTTAAATATATGTATACCTAAGGTTGATAAAACTTCCAGTCTTTGAAATACTGTTTTTTTTTATTACATTAAATTTATAAACGCTGGAATTATCTCCGTCCTGCCAATAACGACAAGGGACACAGAGAGAATATGATGTTTACTTAGAAGATTCATATAAATAATTTTTCAAGCCTAAAATAAAAAATATAAATAAATATGAGAAAAAAGCCTTTTGGTTTTCTATTTCCCCATATTAAAAATGTGTGAAACTCTCAAAGACAGGAAAAAATGGCTAAAATGAAAACTCTTCATGAAGATCATACTCGGAAATTTCTTTCAGATTCAAACTGAAAGAAAAAAACTATGTCTAAACCACTACTCACTTTCACATGAACACCAAACTGCACTAAAGGAAAGAGTTCTTTCATACAAATACTCTCATTTTATCATTGAATTAATTTTTCCATCAAATGAGAAAAATTGTGTGTATGACCTGCATATTTTTATAGTTTTCAATGTAATTATTTTCATTCTTCCTTACTTTAGGAGCCAAAACGCTATTTTACAAAAAACTAATATCTCCTAAAAGTATAGTCTTTTCAGTTCATATAAATGAAATCTATATTGCATACTTATGGATATTGGAACCGCACATAAAATCATTAAAGAAAAGTAACAAGAATATAGTGGCAAACTGCTTTCTAGGACATACACAGAAATTTGGGTAAGCATACATTGAAGAATAAGGGTTACTGTATTACATTTGGGTAAGTTTTAGTGACTACTACAGCACAACAGAGAAAAGTTTATGCAGGGAAACTATCGAAATAACATAAAATAAACCATATTTAATCTATTGCATTTATTTGCTTTTTATGCATTGAGATAGATTTGATATTCTCTCCAAAAAAAGTTTGTTTTTTTTTGTCGAAAATGGCTAGTCCAGGTATGTTATCTAATCTTGTTTTTGTGACCTGCATCCTAGCCTGATTACTCAAAATGTTAGAAATGTTAGACAGCAAGGTCGAAAAACACATGGCAATACCATTTTTTGTAATATTTTGCTCATCACAGAGAAAATAAATACTGTTCGCTAATCTCACATTGAAAAAATGCCCTATAGCACTGATTACACTTGCATCCACAGTTTTGATCCAATCAAAAAGTGGGAATGAATCGACTTTTTGGGGAGATCAAACATAGACACTGATAACATTTTTTGAAAAATATTTCGAATTCTTTCAACGTCTTTTTTTCTTTTCTTGCTTCCTTGTCCTATGATATGGTCTTCTGGGAGTATTTTGCGGAGTACTCTGCTCAGAACTTTCATCATCACTATCAACCTGAAAAGAAAATTAGTTTCATTTTAATTTATGAAAATAATTAACAACCCACTCTGGATCCCCAAGAACTGTTGTCTTCTGGAGAATCAGGCATGAATATACAAGCTGCTAGACAGACAATTTGGAAAATAGCTCCCAAATATAATCCATAGCGAACAATCGTTGCTGTCATGTCTTCAACACCAATGTTAATTGCAGCATTCATTTTGTTGAAATTGTTGAGAAAACTTAATATTTTCACTCTTAGTTCTAGTGAAAATCAATAAATATAAATAAACCTATTTTGAAAATTTGACACAGGACACAAAAGGTTACAAAGCTTAACTGTCAAATTAAATAATGTCAATGTCTAGACAATTATTTGTCATGAACTGGCGTACTATGCATGTTCAAACAAAATTCGATTTCAATGTTTATTTTATTTTTTATACAAACTCCATTCTCACATATTGAAGAGAATTCCCAAAGGAGCAAGAATGTGTGCTGCAGAAGCTTTGAGCAAAGCTATTGATGAATGCATTCATTCGTTATATCACTGGGAATATTTGCTTTGTTTTGCATACAGATGCTTTTGTCTTCCACCACATAAAGAAAATCGTAAAAAGTCTCTCACTTGAAAAGGAGGAAACAAGTTCGCACCTTTGAGCGTTTTGAAATATTATTTTTGTACTGTTGTTTTTAAAGTTATAATGAATTAGTTATGTAATATTTATGTTATATCATAACAATTATATTACTTAGTAGGCATTGAAATTTCATTCATGAACACTTTTGTTACGTACATTATAAATTTTTTTTAAGAATCGTATTGATGATGTCACAAGAAATATTTTATATGATGTATTTATCAGATATTTTTACTATAATTTAATACTTATTTATTGAATAAAAATATATATAATAATCTTGATGAATATGTGATAGAATTGATGGATACTTGACTGAAATCTCTAAAGTATTCGAGTAACACTTCATTGTGGGATTTTTCACTGAATAGTTCACAAAACCGCAAAACATGTTTCACTATACAATAGCTTCCTCAGGCAAGTTCATACTTAGACTTATGAGAAATCAACCTGTTATTTTGACGAAATCATTATAATTGATTATTAATACTGCTAACACCTCACAATTGAAATTTTCTGTATTCAGTTCCACTTATATTTGTATCTAGTGTAAGCTTATCAGCATGGATATGGTTGGGAACGTTGAAAATTATTGAATTCTTGATTGAAACTTGCATCATATATAAAATATATTTGTTAGTAATGATGCACTATCGGATCGAGTGACAAAGCCTTGAAAACAATGTACTGTATATTTCGTAGTTTTCAATACTCTGATATCGAGAATCTTTCTTCAAATTGACTAAATATGGAGAAGAAATTATTAAGTTTTCCAAAACTGTATTATTAAAATGTATTATCAAATGAAAAATATTGTTTTGGCAACTTTCTACTCCTGAAAATTGAACTCAATTGTGAATAGATCAAGTCAATGTTTTCTGAATCGGTGAAAAAAAGAAACATGCACCATGTCACTGTATTTTTATGTTTTGTGGTTGTCTGTCATTAACAAAAAACGTAAACAGTAAAAACCTGTTCTGTGACCAAGATTTGACAAGTGACTGAACTGACACATTTTTCTCTATTAATCAATAGTTCTTGGAAGTTTGTTGTATTTCTTAAATTGTTAATTTAGGTAGAAATAAATAATTGTGTATGTGTGCAGGGTGAAAATGAGATGGGAGTCCCAACTTTGGTTTTGTCAAGGTTGTCTTATATTCTATTTGTTGTGGGGTGTTTTGGCAGAATTAGGTAACCCCTACCAAATACTTGGGGTTCATAGAAGGGCTTCTCAAAAAGAAATCAGAAAGGCATACAAACAATTGGTCAAAGAATGGTTAGTTAAATTGTTTCTATTTGTAATACTGGCAATGACTTCAAATATTTCAGGCATCCCGATAAGTCCAATGACCCTGCTGCTGAAGAGCGGTTTGTAGAAATCAAATTAGCATACGAACTACTCTCGGATCCTGACCGAAGAAAGCGGTATGACGATAAGGGTATTACTGAAGATGATTTTTATAATAGGCCAGATCACCCTTCTTTCCAAACAAGCCATCCCTTTGAAGATCTTTTTTCACAGCAAGGAGCCTATTTCAATTTTCAAGAAAATGACATTACATTTTTCCATAAGTTATCCATAACAACAAGGTAAATAATAAAATACCTATGGGTGTTTTTGGCTTTCTACTACTCCATCTTGATACATCTTTTTTGTATCAAGATGGAGTAGTAGGAAGCCAAAAACTTTCCCAAAAAATTAATCACTCCTAAAAAATATAACCCCTTCAATTTCAAACCTATGGGTGATTGTCAAAATAGTTGGAGTAATGGGAAATGAAATATGACAAACATTGAAAAATTTTGTCAAAAATTATATTATAGAACAGCAAACAACTAATCATTTGGCGTTGGTACGGTCTTTTTTTACAAATTATACAACCACGAAAATAACAGTTTTTGACAAAAATGATGAAATGTCAAAAATGTTATTTTTATGGAATGAATACTTACTTCTGATTCAGTAATAGTGATTCGAAGATTCTTCATAACAATTTTCTTCACTTTCTCAACATTTTCATTGGTTGTTAATGTGCTGGGACGTCCAGGGCAAGCGTCATTCACATCTCGACCTTTTATGAAAAGCTAGTACCACTTGTAAACGTTTTTCTGACTCACAGTCCAATCACCGTATACCATTGTCAACATTTCAAGTGTTTTTGAGCACTTGATTCCATTTTTTACGTAAGATTTGAACCAAATTCTTTGATCCATTTTTGTCAATAGCGGAAAATTGCCGAACACGCAAAACACTTCTAACTTTTATGCCAATCACCAATAATCTAAACAGCTGAAACTGTGAACATATGTTCGAGACGGGTGTATCAACATAAAAACAATTCAAAAATGATAATTGAATGTAAGTAGCCCACGAAATTTGAGCATTCACCTTATTTTTTGAACCGTTCAAGTATTTTGAAATACTGTAAGCAATTACCAACAGACACTTCTTGACGATACTACCACTTTAGTTTTAAAAGATTTTTCATAAAATGTTTCAGATATCAAGAACTTCACACAAGAAACATTTTATGTAAGTTTTAAAAGCATATACCTATATGGAATCATACTGTCTGGGACACGTGAAATCCAACTACTTTGACAGTCACCTATACTTAACTACAAATTAAGTTTTATACCTTTTTTCAGGCAATATGACAAAATTGTTGTTCCAAAGAGTCAGAAAATTCCGCATCTCGTGTTTTTTTACACCGATTGGTGTTTTCATTGCATACAGACTGCTCGGTACTGCCGTAAATTAGTTGATTATCTGGAACCTTTAGGAATAAATTTTGTGACTGTTCACTCAGGCAGAGAACCAAAATTAGGTAGAAGACTTAGCATTCATACATTACCTTGTTTGGTCCTTCTATTAGACGGTGATGTATTCGTTTATAAGGAGACTATAACTAGTGTTCAAAAAATAATTGGTGAGTTTTTCCAAGGTAGCTTCTGTCATTTTGTAATTGGTTCTACTACTATTCTAGATTTCATAAGGAATAAAATGCCATATAAAATGCTTCCAAAAGTCAACAAAGATGATGTTGACAGTTTTCTTAATGGCTGGGAGGATAACAGAGTGAGAGGGTTGATATTTGAACCAAGGAGTACCATGAGATTGAGATATTTGGTCACTGCCTACCATTTTCGGCAAAGATTAGCCTTTGGGTAAACTGAAGTTTTTTAATGTTTGGACAACAATATTAAAAACGTTTTCCTCTAGTTTTGTAGACTCTCAAGAAATTCGAGATAGGTTTCAAGTACCGCAAGACATGGACACAGTTCTGCTGTTTAACGAAAATACATCCTACCCAATGGCTAGTGTTTCAATGAAAGAAATCCCAACATCAACATTGAACCACATTATCTCATCCAATCAATATTTGGCACTGCCAAGACTTTCATCTCAGGTAAGATCAATTGAAATTGCTTCATACTTGTGTGTATTATTTCTCCCCTGCATTATTTCGATTGTAATTTTGATCATTATTTGAATCCCTTAGATGTTGACCCCTTTTTTATAATGGTTCCACCCCAGAAATACTTCATATTCCACCGATGTTGAGAATCTCGCAGACTGTGTTGTGTTTTTAGTTTTACGTATAGAAAATGGACTCTTAAGTTGTATAGACTCCTCAAGTCTTTCAAAGTTCAAGAAGCTATAACTCGTTTAAAGAAAAAAATGAATCTCCTGTGAATGATGGAAAACTATCACATAATTGTTAGAAAATTTAATATTCTCTTTCATTAACCTCATTAGGGAAAGTTCCATATTTGGCTTTGTCCTTAGATAAATAAAATAATTGAAACTTGGATATTTTATTTCAGGCCGTTTTAGAAGCCTTGTGTCCCAGTGAATGGAACAGGCCTAGAAAGAAGCTTTGCGTGGTCTTGGTAACCTCTTCGTCTCGAAGTCATGATGTCTACAGACAATCTTTCAGATCTTATGCAAAGCATGCACCATTCAATTCTGAAAAAGTTCGGTTTTCTTATATATATCAAGATGTACAGTCGGAGTTTGTAAATTCACTAGTTCCAGGTAAGGTCTGAAATATTCAAAAAACATTTCAGTTTTTGTAATAGCATTTGGAATATATATGTTTCACTGCTTTGCAGAAGGAGAAATAATACAACCTTTATTGAGAATCGTTATTCTATGGAGGAAAGACACCTCTCATGTGAAATATGAGTGGATCCCAGGAAGGTGGGAGATGGAAACAAATTTAAGCGACACTACTTTATCTTTGGAGAAAACATTGATTCGTTTGTTGAGATCTAACGAGGTGCTTACAAATGAAGCATTTGTTAAGGTAAATTTGTTGAAAGGTGTTGAAGCCAGTCTTTCAATTCAGTCATATCAATTATAAATTTTAGGATTTATATGATGAACATGCGAAGGGTATGATTGAGAAATTGCTTGTACGTTTTGTGCAATTCATGGAGACAACCTACGAGGATCTGGGTAAGGAGCAGCTCCTTGCCGTCGTCTCCATTTTGGGAACAATACTTTTCATACTAGCAATAGGATATTTCATGGCGTACTTAGTGTAAGTGTTATTATCTTCGATGTTTCTTTGAACCGATGTCCGTTTTCTTTTCAGTCGTATAGAGGAAGAAAATATTCAAAGACAGAAAGCCAAAACGGGCAACAACAATAACGAAAGCACGAACTCGAACTATCAGCCTGAGTTGCGTTTGCATGAGTTGCGATCGGAGACCTACAATGCCTTAGTGCGATTACTGAAGCCTGGATGTCGCACCATTATTCTTGTTTTGGACATGCAGTCTAGGGAGCAGTTGATGCCACCTTTCCATAGAGCTGTATGGCCGTATAGAAAGTAAGTGAATTTCAGTTAATATTCTGCTCCATTATCTGAGAGAATTTATTTTTAGCAACCTTAGGTATAATAATAATAATAATAATCCTTTATTTTATCATTTGAATGCACAAAGGTTACATAAATGATTAAAAACGGTAATATTTTAGTTACATCATTACATTGAGCAAAGACATGTCAACAATACAAATTTACATATACATGTATATATAAAAAAAATCAATTCTATAGTTTAAAAATGAAAAATTATTATCATAAAAAGAAATCGTCTATGGAATAATAACACTTACTAAGTAGGATCTTTTTCAGTCTTGATTTAAAAATTTGAACATTGAGGGATGATTTTATATGATCATCAAGAATATTATAGAGCTTACAATAAAAATTTCTTTGATACAGAGATGTGCGATGAAAATCAGGCTGCAAGAGATTTTCATGAAGGGTGTTATAGCAATGATTGTTATCTATTGCAAACTTATTTTTATTCTTATAGATATAAGTGCAAG
>WOGN01010519.1:0-10372 GCA_015342105.1 Leptinotarsa texana | reverse complement strand
GCTGTTTAGACTGGAAATTGAACTTCCTACATTTTTCCTGCCTAAAAGTTCTTTCAGGTGCATCCACATTAATCAAGGATTACCTTTATTCCCATCAATTTGTTGTTCAAAGAAATATTTTTGACTCTCTCATTGTTTTGACGACATTATTTCTATAGCCTATTTATAAAGAATCTCCTTCCTCATTAGTTAACACACATTTTTTATATGCTTCATTCGTTTCATTAGTAGCTGATCTACATGCATCATTAAACCATTGCATATGATTTGTCTTTATTTTTTTTAAGTCATGGTTGGGTCATAATGGAGTGGGTCATAATATGGGGCTAGTGGACACACCTCTATGCAGGATGTGTGAACAGGAAGATGAGACTGTCAAGCATGTCCTATGCAAGTGCCTAGAGTTATTGTCAATAAGAGAGTGTGTGTTCGGCGAGCCTTGGCCTACACCTGCCAATATAAAGGAGATGTCTTTCGGAGACCTGTCCACCTTCCTAGAAATGACAGGATGGACAATGACCTAGGAGGACAACTCATCGGGAGGATGTACAATGGGTCACATGTGGCCTAAGTGCAGTGGGCTTACACTCACTTTCCCTACTGTAGATATACAGATACAGAACGAAAAAAAGTTAAAACTGAATGACACTGGATGTACTGTAACTGGTAATTCTCAAACAATTTACCACTCGAGTGAAATATGAAATCTGACACTGCTATTCCGAAAAACTCGGGGGTTGGTAAAACGTGGACGAATTCATGAAATGTTTCCCAGTGATCGGAAACATTCAGATTAAACTACGATATTACATTTACCCCCTAAGCAGAGGATTACAATGAAATTCAATAGTCCAATGCATGAGAACCTATCGATTCACTGCCTTAGTGGCGCATTTGTACAGTGGCGAACTTCCCAACGCAATTAAGAAAATATGGAAAATTGAGAACAATGAACATGAGAAACTCTATACAATGTTTCTTGGAAGGAAAAAGTAAATAATGCTTATTTTAAATCCAAAACGCCAACAGAGTGTCTGAACAACAACAACATGTGGTTTCAACAAGATGTCGCTACATGGCAAACAGTTCATACCACATTGGATATTCTACACGAATGATTTGAGGGCATGGTCATCTCACTAGGAGGTGATGTGAATTGGCCACTGAGATAGTAAGATTTGACCCTATTAGACTTTTTCTTGTGGGGTGTTCTTAACTCGAGGTGAATGGGAATAAGCCACAAACCACAGGGGTCTTCAAAATCAACATAACCCATGCCATCGTTCAAATTCAGCCTGATTTGCGCGTCAGATTTATAGAAAATTCGACGTTTCGGATGTGCCTCATACAGGAAAGCCGTGGCGGACACACATAATGGAATATCAATAGGTCCTTCAAAAGAATACAAAATTTCGATGATATCCCACACACACACACTTTGTTTTATTCAAATTCAAATATAGGAAACCCCCAATGAAATATCCCATACTTTGATCTTTTCTCAAAGCTCGCATTATTTTGCCCAGATTCGGTATTTCTTTCTTAAAATAAGTGTAATGTACTGTTCTTCTAATTGCAAGTTCTTAGTTTTCAATAGTTTTTAGTTTTCAACAGGCAGAGTTTTTCTTCTTGAAGAAAGATCTTCATTTTATCTCTTATTCTTGAGATTTGTAATATCAAATGATTCAACAACACTGAATGTTTCAAATGCATACTACATTTGTTACTTTTATAGATAGATAGATAGACATATACTTTATTGTCCAAGGAAATACAATCTTATTGACAAAGCTTGTTAAAAAATCTGTTATATATAGCACTTCAAAAAATAAAAGAAAAGAAACAATTCAAAAACACAAATACCCAGGAACAAAATTTGAGAAAAACTAAGTTCACATATCTGACAGATAAAATATAACATTAGAATAAAATTTAACAAAGTTTGTAGACAAAATAGTATGTATAGTCTCTTTTAAAAAATGTAAATAACAAATATACAAAATTTGAACATAAGTTCAGTATAAAATATAATTTAAAGTATGGGTGTCAATATAAACAACAAAAAAACACCTATTTTGAATCACAGCAAAGTTCCATCAAGTTGCAAGGGCTTCTTTAACAATATTTCTGAAGTTATTATAGCTTTTTTCCTTCCTAATTTATGTATGTGATTATGGTAGGTATGTGATTATGTACGATCCAATTAGCATGAACAGCAACTTGAAAATGATTTATTACTTCGCTGCTCAAGGAAATGGACTATGAGTGTCAAAACTGTGATTTTCCGGGACTGTAGATAATACATTGTAATAATTAACAAAGATACGCCACTGCTTGCGGAATATCGCACTGTGAGGGTTGGTAGCGTCAGATTTTAGTAGTATCCGGCTATAGAGCGGTTTTATGGTCTCTTCGGCATTAACGGAGTTTTTGAGAGTTCGAATAATTGCCAACGGCAAGCGATTCACTTTCAACCCTCTGCACAATGAAAATGGGGATGAGATTATTGTTTCGCTGACTAGCAAAAAAGAGTAATGAAACGATAATAAATTCCACTGCAGACGCTGTGTGGCGCCGTACAAGAACTAAAAGTCTGTTTGCTTTCGGTAGTTATCAAGGAAATAGAAGACTTCCACCAAACAAACAAAACCACAGCAAAACGGCAAATGTTTCGATTTCTATGAAAAAACTTAAGATGTCAAAATATTAGACATTTAGAAGACTTTGTGTCGCGGGCGACTGTTTTTGTCTGGAACTGAATTATAACATAATTATAATATAAGAAACAATAATCAGTCGATCAATCCGCGATACAGACTCACTACTTCGACGAAAAATTCGCCCGACTTGAACTTCTTCAATAAACTTCCCTCCCACATTAAAAATTTGAGCAAAAATAAGTTCCAGAGAATAATTAAAGCATTCTTCAATAACAACGCTATCTATTCTCTCGATGGATTTAACAACTGCCAACTGAATTATACATATAGTATATGTATGACAGGATAAGATCTATAAAAACTACCTGTGAGAAGTACATTATGGATTATAAGAATATAGAAATTCAAAAAGGACACCATTCACAAATTAATATACAGTACATTTCTTTAATGTCCCCCCCTTTTAGTTTTTGAAGGGTCAACTCAAAAAATTGAAATTTCGGATAATGAAATTAATGCATGAATACTTTATTTTGAAGTGAAATTGACAGATGAAACTTTCAAGATGGCGACTGGGTGCAACTGGAAAAAAATTTAAAAGGAAAGGAGGTTCTTGTGACATAGCATTTTGAAGCTCCTGACGATTACTTCACAACCCCAGAATATGAAGTCAATATCTTCACCTACTACAAAATGGAGGAACATTTAATAATTTCCTAAAAACAAACTCATTAACATCGATATTTCTAGAAATATTCCTTTTTATATACCATTTGGCAATTCCAACAACCCGATAAGGTTTGTTAAGTTGATTTTTGTTTATAAAAATGTCAACAATCTTTAAAATGGTCAATTATCGTCCATTGGAAAAAAAAATTAAAGCGATTTTTATTTACGAATCGTCCTATCTGCAGAAACTATTTGAGGGGACTCGTATCCAAATTCACAACTACCGGTAGTGTACATAACAAAAAGCCCCAGGTCATCCGTCCATTCCGGAAGAACAGCAAGTGCAAATAATTGGTGAGATAGTAGTAAATCCTGAACAGTCTACTTATTACGTCGCGAATGTTTATGAGGGATCTCCTTCTGCTGTGTGGAGACTTTTGGAAAGGAATAGGAATCATCCATACACAATTAAAATAGTACACCAATCAACTGAAGATGACCCTGATCGAAGAACATAATTCTGCGAAATCATGACGGAAACCATTGCAAGGCATCCTACCTATCTCCACAATATTTGTTTTAGTAACGAATGAACATTTTTTTAAACGGCAATGTTCACAGACAAAATTGTCATTATTGGAGTGACACCAACCCTCACGTTTTCCGGGAAGCACATACCCAATATCCAAAGAAAAGTAACGTTTGGGCAGGAATATTGGGAAACCATATTGTAGAACCTCTATTAACTGATCAAAATTCAACAGGGGAACTGTATTTGAATATGCTGAAAATTACTCTTGACCCTCTCATCACTGAAATCGTCGAAGCGAATCCTAATGAATTCGATATGGATATTGTATTCCTACAAAATGGAGCACCACCACATTACTCCAGACAAGTGAGAAACGATTTGGATACTACTTTTTGTAGGCGTTGGATTGGCCGTCGAGGTCCTACAGAATGACCAGCCCACTCACCAGATTTGACACCTTTGGACTTTTTTTTATGTGGCTATTTGAAGCAAAAGGTGTAAAAAACTGAACCTGTTCTAATATTGGATTTACGGCAGAGAATAATAAATATTTGTAGAGATATTGACGTTACTGTGTTCGCAAATGTTCTATGTGAAATATCGGATAGGCTATTCATATGTCAAGAAGTTCCAGGCAATCATTTTGAGCATCTTCTGAACTGACCTCAATATTGACAATTAGCTACATTATGTAGCTAAATGTCAATGTATTCAGGCAATTAATAAAAGTTCCGCCATTTTGTAGTAGTTGAAGATAGACTTTTAAAATGTGCAGGTAGATTATTTGTATAGCTTAAATAAGCATCAAGAAAAGGAATCACCCCCAAGAGGGAAAAATATGGTTTTTTAGATTTTATTAAATTTCGTCAGTTTTGAAGTTGGAAATCTGAAGTTTTGGGCCACGAAACTCAATGCGAAAAACTCTACGCGGGCGAAGCCGCTGGCAATAACTATTTAATTGATATATTCTCCATAATCGATAGTATTGAAGAGAAGAGAAATGAAACTTTTTATGTTTTTTACCACTTTTATTTATAATTAACGTTACTGCAGTTTCGTCCTATACATTTTCAAACTTAATACAATATATTGTATGCATATGGTATTTCCTCAAAAATACAAAATCTACTAAGATTGCAGTTGAATCATCGTAGTCTATATGTCGAGTATGAAGGTGAAAAATGAGATGTATTTTTCGCAGACGTGGGTTCCCAAGGATCAAATTTGGGACCGCTGTTATTTTTACTTTTTATAGATGACATAATATGCGCTTCGATACAATCAACAAAGCTAATCTTTGCTGATGATTTAAAGCTTCTCAGAGAAATACGGGATTCGTCTGATTGTATGTTGCTTCAGAGGGTTTTAAATTCACTCCAAAAGTGGTGTTGTGAGAATAAACTCTTTCTAAATGTTGTAAAGTGTAAAATTATGTCTTATGCTCGTATATTGAATCCTTACCAGTTCAATTATTCGATTGATAATACCGACTTAGAAGAGTTAATGATACTCTCGATTTATGAATCTTATTCGACAATAAACTTACATTTAATGCGCACATTGAAAATAGTGTTCAGAGAGCTTCTAAGTCGCTGGGATTTGTTATGAGAAACTGCAAAGAGTTTAGATCATTTGAATGTATTCGTTCAGTTTACTATAGTTTGGTACGTAGTAAACTAGAGTATTGTAGTTCTGTCTGGAATCCTAATCAAACAAAATACATTGATGCTTTGGAAGGTGTTCAGAAAAAAATCCTCAAGTTTGTGTATTATAACAAACATAGAAACTATCCGGTTAGAAATTATGAATACACTTGCCTTCTAACTAAATTCAATTTTGTAACATTGAGAAAAAGACGAGAAATTGCAGATCTCATTTTCATCTATAAACTGGTCAATGGTCCCATTGACTCACCAACTCTACTGTCTGAAATTAATTTTAATGTACCTCGGTATACGTCCAGATCAAATATCACATTCCGCATTAATGTACCCAATTCTCAGCACCATTCCTACAGCCGGTTAATACTCTATAGATTTTTTTTCTACCCTGAATCAATTTAGAAATAGTTTGTATAGATTAGTTCCTAGCTGAATTTTAAAGTGTTCACTTATACTTACATTCATCTAGAAATAGTACCTGCTCTATCATTGTATACTCCTTTTATTGGGCCTTGGCCTGTTGGATGTAAATCAATGAGTAAATAAATTAATTAATGAATAAATAAATAGAGCTTAATAAAATGGAATGACTGCATCTAACACAAATAGAGAATAAGCACTGAACATTGAAGGTTCAGAAAGAATTCCACAGCATTGAAATAGCACTAGTTCAACATTTGAAATTACCAGAAACTAGGGGGTGTGTGAAATTAGTTCTCACAATTTCAATTGGAAAAAATCGGACAGAAGTGGTTGAATTAGTTTTCAGAAATGAACACATATATTTCCCTCCGTAGCGACAAGGCCCATCTGCAACAAAAGTTCAGGCGTTCAATAAACCTCACTTAATCAAGTTTCTCAATATTCAAGAACTCATAATGCAAATCTGCAAATTCTCAGAATTCTTGCCTTCTATCAGGATCATCTTCATTTAACTCCTGTTGTTGACCAGGTTATTTATTATTAAAAATTTCACAAACCTCCTTTTGAGTTCTTATTTTATTACCACAACCAATCATAATTGAAATATATATTCTTCAAGTCTGACAAATGAGCCATAATTAAATTTAATACGCCCACAAATATTATACTGACGTTTTTCAGTTCCTTTAAATACCTAAATGACAGCAGCCTACTAGATTCATATCAATTGTTCATTTGGCTTTTTGTCTAATATTTTAGTATCTTCAAAGATTTTTTCCAGGATTCAAGGTTAGTAAGGAGCGTGTCTGGTCTGGTCTGTTTAATAGATCAGGTTATAGTCAAGAAGTAAATAATGGTGTTCATTTTGAACATTTAATTCAATTGTAAAAATTAATTTTCTCAGTTATGATTGCACCAAACTTAAAAATCTTTATATTGCTGAACAGAGGACTAAAGTCCCTTTCCAACAAAGTGCCACACCACCCCCTTTGTTATTCAAAATTTTCGTGGGGGTGTTTATAATTCAGAAGGGGTGCTGGAGGGGGATAATATTCTCATACTGTAAATTATCAATTTAAGAATAAAAATCGACCTGTTTCAGGTTTTCTTCACATAGTACATAATAACGCTAAAAATGAATTTATTCCATAGATATGGACCGCACTATATAGTGCATTCCAGTTAAAAGGAGCCACCGTGAATAAGTCATTTAACTTTTATTTTTCCAACATTCTTCTACGTAAAAATTCAAAGAGGGATAATAATCGAGTGACAACTTATTTGAAAGGTCTTTCAATTTTATATCCAACTCTATAGCATTTTTGACATTAAAACAATGAGCAAAGTCCAAAAAAATAAAATCTTTTTTTGAGTTCGTATTCAGTTTCGATCTATAGTAGTTGGCTTCGTCTCTTAGACTTTTGATTTCAACCATTCTCATAGAAAAAAGTTCAGTGTAATGAAATCGGGAGATCTGGGTGGCCATTCTGTAGTATTTTTTAAGGGCAAAACACAAGCACGAGAGGAAAAACCTTCAGACGCTCTAAGAGCGGTGCCCCTTAGTTATTGTTAAGAAACTGCATTTAACTCTGCAACTAACTCTTATAATGAAACTGAGCTAGCAGTTGGTATTTCAGAATATTTTTGACAACTACTTCAACACAAATTAGGTGATGAAGTTCAGGACCATACTGTATATTCAAATGAAAATGTTTCTGCCGTGAGTTCTTATTTCTCATTTATTAGTATCATTCAGTAGGGTTCAATATGAACATTTAAGATAGGGAAACTCTGTGTTCAGAGTTGAATAAAATTTTAAAAGATTATATTTTCTGGCATTGCTTCTCAATGTAATGTTGGAAATGTTACAGGATTGAATACAGAGTTGAAAAACCTTTCAATAGAAGTATTTATTATTTTCATTTGAAATTTTTGACATGAGGCTTGTTGTGAGGTGGAGTTGATTACCAATGGGTTGATTTTTACATAACGATATTTCCCCCTAAAAGCTAAAGTTGGCATATTTCACGGATTTTTTCACAGTTTCAATATCAAATGACTTATTTATGCTAGCTTGTTTTAACTGGAACGTATAGTGAAAGTATCTACCAATTACCAAATACCAAACCAAATGAAATTAATTTAGCAATTTCAACATTACTCCTAGGATATTAGATGCATTAAAATGTAAATTCGATATTGAAAATGATATGTGAAGAACGAGGTTTTTCGCATATTTATCACTATTCATACACTTACGGTTGTGAATATTTTCGAAAAGTGCTTGTTAAAAATGGTCACTATTTAAAAAATAGTAGTTAGACTCAAAAATGTAATTTTGTCAACTTGTTTTATTGCTATCCTGTCAATTATAATTTTCTGACAGCCTGTTGTTATTGAGTTAGTTGAGGTTCGATCTTGACCACCTAGAAACTAGATGCAATATCGTACTAAAAGTGGCTCTAAAAAAGTACACGTAGAAACTTCAAATGTTACATTCTGATACAAAATGACCACAAAATTCACACAATATTTAATTCTCCTAGTAAGGTGCATAGGTGCTTTCAAATGAAAAACTTTTTCAGCGTTTGGACGTAAAATTTTTGGTTTCTGCTTGTTGTTTTTGGTACAATTGGGCTGCAGTTTTCAATTTATGAAATTTTTAGGTATGTTATCGCATTAGGTTTGTTTCATTTCCTATGAATTTTATGTTTCCCTAGACAACAATTATTTTGTCATGATTTGTTTCACAGTATATTCCATACCTGACTGCTACAATCATTTCCATTTTTTATGGCAAAACAAATACACTAATTTCCGAAGCGATTTTTTTCATTTCTTCTTTCATGTTTGCTACGATATTAAAATCCCATCAGTGAGCCAATCAATAATTTTATAGTTTTCTTCAGTTTACTTTCTTCAAATAATTCCGAGCAAAACACATTCATTTCAGAGATGTTTGAAGAGAAGCTTATTTCATAAGATATAATAAACTAATTTCATTTATGAAATGTCGACTCATCATAAATTTAGTGATTTATCATTGAAAATATCAACGTGTTTGTAACAACGAAATATTTGGACGGTCTGAAAGAAAAGCATCAACAGTTCTGTAAGTTGTAGAAATAAAATTTTAACATCAGTGCGGTTCATATGTACGGAATAAATTCATTTTTAGCGTTATTATGTACTATGTGAAAAAAACCTGGAACAGGTTGATTTTTATTCTTAAATTGACAATTTGCAGTATGAAAATATTATCCCCCTCCAGAACCCTTTCTGAATTATAAGCACCCCCTCGAAAATTTTAAATAGCAAAGAGGGTTGTGTGGCACCTTGTTGGAAAGGGATTTTAGTCCACTGTTCAGCAATATAAAGTTTTTTAAGTTTGGTGCAATTATAACTGAGAAAATTGATTTTTAGGATGTAAAATTTTGATAATGCCTCTAGGTATAACAAAACTTTACGTAGAATGAAGATAAGAATGCCACATAATATTTAGAATGTATTTTTCAATGTACTTTACAATAAAATTAAATGTTCAAAATGACAATAACCGTGGCAATTTTGGAATTCTCGTACAACATTTTCTATGACCTCGTGAGTTATTTTGTTAATTTCTTCCGTTATCCTAACTTTCATATCAGCAATATTATTTGGTCTATTAAAATATACTTTACATTTTAAATAACGCCATAAGTAATCGAGAGGAGTCAAATCGGGGGATCTAGCCGGCCATTCGATCGTTCCACGTCTTCCAATCCACCTATTGGGAAAAACGTCGTTTAAATAATCACTAACTGTACGTGCAAAATGCGGTGGAGCTCCGTCTTGTTGGTAGTAAATAGTTCTATCTATCTCATTTGGATGATCAACATGAGGAAAATGTATTTGTAATATAGGCACTGAAAAGTTAATCAAAAAATCTAAATACACCTCAGCAATAATTTTATTGCTAATGATATCAGCCCAAACGATAACTTTTTTAGGATATTAAGTGTGAGCACACACATCCATTGAGGATTTTCTCTGCTCCAATATCTACAGTTCTGTCAGTTAACTGTTTTGTTTAAATGAAACGTCGTTTCATCAGAAAACACTATTTTGTTTATGAACAGCAAATCTGCGTTCATTCTGTCCATCATCAATTCACAGAATTCTTGCCTTCTTCTTCTATCCTGAACCAACTGAACTTTGCAAAACTCTCAAAATAGATGATTTACTTACACCATTGTCTGCGGCAAGTTCTCAAATTGTCTTTTGCGGATTTTCCTCAATCTTTAGAAGTACATCTAACTTTTTTCATCAGTAAATTGAACATTTCTACCTTATTTTCCATTATTTTTTACATGTCCAGTTTCACGAAACTTTTTTCCAATTTTGCTAACTGTAGACTGCGACACGTGTTGACCAGGGTATTTATTATT
>WOGN01010517.1:0-10373 GCA_015342105.1 Leptinotarsa texana | reverse complement strand
ATATTAGATTAGACAATGGAAGTCCGAACTGATGAAATACACCACATAACATTGTCAACCACCTTCAAACATATGTACATATATTATAGCTCCCAAATGCCAATTGTTTTATAGGAATAAATAATGATATTATTAATGTACATACACAAAATTAGTATCATCATTTTTATGCCATGTTTCAAATAATGAAAGAATATTACGTGTATGCTGATTAGATTTTATAATACTGTCAATAGTAAATGTCTACACCAAACACTGAGCTTTGTCCGGCTAGAGAGAAGGGGTCTGTCTGCCTTCCGCTGACGCATGCGTAAGAGAACGGGAAGCCATTTTTTAAGGTAGTTGATAACGTTTCTTGATGCATTTCATTAGTTCGGACTTCCATTGTCTAATATGATATAAATTGATTTGAGATGCTTGAAAAATCTGTAAAAAAATTAAAAAAAGATCAGCTGAAAAATAACAATTATATTAAGCAAAAAAACACTGAAATTACAATGAAATAAAATCCAAGCAACAACCAAAAAATCAAAAAGAAAATTAAACTGTTAACAAGAGATGAAAATTAAAAAATTTTTAACAAGAAATGAAAAATTAAAAATATTCCAAACCAAGTTAATTCACGACATTTTGATTGTTAGTATCCACAATTGTCTTCGGGTGATAACTGGACTTATTCCGACAGCCACCTTGGTTTAGACAGGTTGGAGCCTGGCTCCCTTAGTCTTTCGACTGGTGTTTGTCAGAAGGACAAACTGGTCAAGACTCATCATGGGATGGCGGCATGGATGTCCTCCGACCTCAGTATCGCCCTTCATGGAGAACTCCTGCCTGGCTGGGGTGTTTGGATGAAGATATTGTTCATCTTTTAACGGGGGACATGAGGGCCTCATTCGACAGAGTGTCTGGGCCTTCTATATCGGGAGGGGTCGTCTACAGCCTAATCTATAGCTTACTGGACTTTTTCCTCCGAGATCTGACTATTTATAGGTCATTACCTATTATAGGTAATATTCGAGGTAGAAAGATGAAACTCTCAGGACTAATAGAAATGCTCAAAATACACCTACCACCTGAATGGGGTTGGCCAATGTGATATACACTGTCCGCCACTCGCGATGGAACAACGCATTTTTACGGTAAAACATATTAGGGGGCAAAATAGGCTCAAAATTCATTCAGATTCGTGATCAGGACAATCAACTTACTACGAATACACTTTTTTCCTGAAAAAATTTCAGTCCGGAAAAATTCGAATTTGTCTCACTTCTTATGGAAACACCCCCGTATCTTCCGTTGTATTCGAGGTGGAACGATGAAACCCTCAGGACTGATGGAAATGCTCAAAATGCACCTACCACCTGAATGGGGTTGGCCAAAGTGATATACACTGTCCGCCACTCGTGATGGAACACCCCATTTTTACTGTAGACGGACAGTGTATATCACTTTGGCCAACCCAATTCAGTTGGTAGCTGCATTTTGGGCATATCCATCAGTCCTGAGAGTTTTATCGTTCTACCTCAAATATTACGGAAAATACTGGGGCGTTTCCATGAGAAGTGAGACACACTGTATAACATACCAAGAAAATGGTCAATGGAGCATCAGAACGATATTTTTCAATAACAGTTGAAATAATGATAGTTTGGGTCACCCAACTTTTTCTTTCGAATATTTGTTCATTTTATGTTTGTCATAAAACGTACTTTCTAACGTTTCAAATTCAACTCTAGGAATACAGATTTTCATTGACTGAAAAAATACGTTTTTTATTTCATGAACTGATGAGAAAAATTCTACGAAATTGATACTCACGATATTCATCACTATATAATAAAAACCAACAGATCATGGCAAAAGAATGTAAAATACCCCTCACACTTTGCAGAATCTGCTAAACATTATCGACTGAATACCTTACGACAACTGATCTCTGAGTCTCAATAATGCTTCTGAGTGTTAGGGCGTATAATAACTTCTTTTACGATAACGTAAAAAACTCAAGAAAATTCATAAATAATTGGATATATGAACTCGTAACATCAGTTGACAATGTAAAATTCTAAAATATACGAGTATTCTGAAACTTCACTTTCTTCCTTTCTAGGAATATATTTCACAACATCTCATAACTTAGAACAGATCATTATTGTAACTGCAGTGGAGAACTCATAGAACATGTTGTTTGCGTGAAATTGAAATGCGAGTAACAGAAAGGCTTTGATGTCATCGAAGTTGTAGACATGTTTGTATATTCACTAAATTACGTTTTCCATTACTTACTGACTTTATGCAGTTATAAATTTCAAATGTGTTACTCTTTGACCTATAGCTACTGTCAAGAACTACTTCCACAACGCGGCATTTCTTTCCGTTTCCAAGTTTCCGTCTGAATTAGCGAATTGATGAACGCCATATGGGTTATAATTGAGTTTCATTCCTTTTTTCCATTCATTTAATTTATACCTACTTCGCGAGATTACCACTTACTAACGCCTCTAGGCGATATTTTTTTTGTTGTTAAAGAAAAAGTGCGAGTGCATTTCATGGTACTTTCATGTTCACTGTAGGATAAAATGATGAAAGTGAGTTAAAAACGTTTATGAATTATTCTCGTGACTCAAGGAAGTGTAGAACAATCAACTTGTCGTCTTCAGGAAATGAAAACTCTCCCAAAACACCAGAACTACACGAAGAAGCCAACTGGATTGATTAAATGCGCGTTGCGAAGAGTATTGCAGTTCTGTATTTTCACACTCAAGTAAGCAATTAGTACATTATTTTCGGCAAATCGATATCACTACTGCCAACAACGCATTTTTACATGGATGCTGAAATAAAAAAGTATATAGAAAAAAAAACATTTTCATCACGTACCTACTCGATGTATAGTGATGTCGATCGAAAACATTCAACATGAAAGGAAAAAATCTCTTCGCAAGTCTGAATCGACAGGCCTATCTCTTTTCCTATCGTCCACTTACCATTGATTGATCGCCGTTGTTGCTCCAGACATGCCTTTATTCCTTATCGAAGATAAAAAAAAAACTAAGCCTTGACGTCTTTGTATCCGTTAGAGAAAAGCTTTTCCTTTCTTTCATTTTTTATTCGATATTTATCTGTTACATTTTGAAAGCACTTTCGGATGCAAGCATGTCATTTTGTCGATGACTAAAACGCTCCTTGTGAATATCGAAAACTATAAGGTTACAGATGGTATGTTTTGAATATGAAGGGTTCCCTATAGATCGTTTCTTGCTCTGAAATTCTCTTCGATATGAATTGCTGGAGATTAAATCCATTTGGAAAAATGTTCACAAAAAGTTTATTCCACGTGAACACAGTTATCCAAATGAAAGAGTACTTGAACCGTGAAGTTCAAGGTGTACTTAGTTGAACCTCTAAACGATGAGCACCCACAGTCCGTCGCGTATTTCTGATATGTACCGCTGTTGGTGCAAATGTGACAAGTCACTTAAACAGTTCCCGTGGAAGTATCCATAGAAAAGAGTATCAACTCCAACCTTTCTTCCATGTTCTAAACTATCAAAGTTACAAGTGATGTTCGCTTTTCTAATCAGGCGGATAGCTCTTTTCTCTAAGGAATCATAGAATCTAGCAGCTTCACGGTATGCTTAGGGGCGGAGCTTCATACCATACTCCATCTCCATACTCCAAAGGTCTGACATGAGCTTTATAAAGCATTAAAAGTTGATGGGGTGTGCCTTTGCAATTCCAGCGACATGATGGTGCCCAGACATATCGGTGTCCATTTCAACTCCCAATAAACTTACGAAGCAGATAGTAGACTTGTCTGACGTGACATTGTTATATTCAGTTCTGAAATATTTTTTTTTTTTTAGGGAAAACCGATGCATGGGTTTTTGCGGTATTGAATTCAACCTGGGTACTTTCACCCCGATTCGAAATCACTTCTTGATCCTCATTAAGATATGCAACCTCCCGCTGTCGATGAAGATGGGCATCCGCCGTCGATGTCCTAGAATCCAAATGGAATGACGAAACAAGTGTGCAGTATATTGTATTCTTGGTTTTTTCCAATGAGTCGATGATAAAAATAGAAAGAGGGTTGGAGATAAAATAGATCCCCGGGGAATACTAACGTTGATGGTAAAAGTATTTCAGAAATAGTCGTCGACAGCCTCTTGCAGGAAACGTTTTTTGGAGAAGTTGGAGAGCCATATACAGAAATAATCCGACAAGCCACAGCTTCGAAGTTTGGTCAGCAAACGTCAGCATTTGGTTGTGTTGGTGGTGGAATTTGTGAAATTTTGATAAACAGCTTTAGCTACTAACCAGAAGTTCTTTGCTTTCATTTATCCTAAATTTTGCAGCTGTTGCTAGCATTAACAAACCTAATTTGGTTTCCGGCAAGGGATTTTCACTTATTGCCCAACGGCAGTTGATTTAAGTGAGTGAACAAAGCACCCACGTCGAATCGATCGGCTACTGACTATAAAACTATAAAACGATGTTTTCTTCTCCATTCAGTCTTACATCTAATTCGAAAGAACTGTTTCAATTCTGATTGTTCCCCAATCATTCTATATTCTTTTGAATGTTGATTTTTCTTTTTGATGCAAATATTTCAGAAATTTCAGTCAGCTTTATAGGTCGCAGTCTGTTATTGCATCTCCAGCAATTCTTTTGTTTTCATGGTTCACGAATAATTCTGTTAGGCGTATGGAACATCCTACGAAATAGCGGGGCTGCGGCCTCGATCTGAATTTTCCACTATGAAGAGCACACTAAAAGAGAGCATGAAAATATGTTGGCGGAAGGCACCAGCTTGTGAACAAAAGACAAATAATTTTGCACTGGAATCTACGAGGCCTACAGAGGCGGTGATAACACTTTATTTGAATTATGTTGAAGAATATTTGGTAGACAAATATAGAATGCAGGAAAACTTCTGGAATTTGAAACAGCTTTTGTTTGAAACAGCTGCCTGTTTGTCAATCACGAATCAGGGCTCCAGCATTGAAATGTTATTTTGGCCGGGCACATTCTGTGAAGGTCTCTTTGTGATGAATGGAAATCAGTCTGGTGTGAAACTAATCACTCTATCAACAACTTCGTAAATCAACCCTTCCGTTTGAATACCCGGGGTTGTAGAAGTTGTGATGAAACACAGATGATTTTTTTTAAATATATGAAAATTGTTTAATAATTTCTACAACTATGTGAAAACAGAAAAAATCTGTTGTTGTTGAATTAGAATCTAATTTTGTACTATTCCAATGTACTGAATGTATTAATTTCTATATTACTCATACAGGGCAGAAGTGAAAGTTTCATTTCGGAATTTTGAACAGAACAAGATTCTAGATCGATAAATCAAACAATCAAAATACTTTGTTGTCCAAGAAAAGATATTTTTACTGACAGAGCTTTCTTCAATCTGATTTCAGTGCATAATTGAATTCGATAAATAATATTCTATATACCACAGGTGAACAAATACAAAAATTTTCACAACACAAAAAGTGAGCATCATCGTAAAAACATATTTATTTATATAGCTTATTATAATCTAAAATGGAAAGATCTATAACTAAATTTGTAAATAGTATTCTAGTACATAAAATATGTTGACAAAAGCAGAAATTTATCACAATACAAGAAAGTGAGCATCATCGTAAAACTCCTGTAGGGTTTTTAGGAAATGAAGTTTTTGGCTTTCTACTACTTCATTTTGATATAGAAGAATGTGGGAATTTTCCAAAAAAAGAAAGAAAGTATTCAATTTTAAAAGAAGAGTACCTCTATACATAGATGTGTACATTAGCAAAGAAGTAACTTTCAGACACAAATCTGGAAGAAAAAGCACTCCTAAAACAGGTACTTTTATATAAACATTGAATTACACGAAAAAAACATTCTTACGAAACAAATACTTTCTAATGAACACTGAATTATACATAAAACACTTTTTTCAACTCAATTTGTATTCCGAACATTCGTTATACCTGTAGGGTATAATGGGACTTGAGCAAAAGTATTTTTTTAACTTTTCTTCGAAAAGTATGGCTTAGGTCTCCAGAGGCTCTAATAAATTCAATACATCGCCAGAACACTTACTGACATGACTGTCGTCAAACCTAAACCAGTCCGTTTCGTCTTTGACCAAGGCGTGATAATGACCAGATTCAACGCCAGAACCACAGATAACAATGACTGCATGAATATCATAATAGTGGTCTGCTAGATTGAAGTGTTCATCTATTTCGAACCTTCGTAATAGTTTGGTGTTTCTGTCAGAGATTGAGTCATGTTTGAAGATCATCAGTGTTATTATTAGATTGACTGGTGCCTCAGCTATACTTGTTTTCTTATAACAGTTAGTTTGGCGCATGTTTGACAATACAGTGGATCATCACCTATTAAAAGTTTCATTTTCAGATAACTCAACACTACCCTTTGCACGGACTGGTTATCAGGAGTATTAGGCAACGTTACTTGAAGTTCGAGAAATTGACATACGTTTTTGATACCTCTTGAACATTTACTACTGAGTAAACAAATGAGGAGTTTTTCAGAAAAAGATTCACAAACACAAGACGGCATGGACTGTACGGAATCATTCAATACAGAGCGGTCAGGATTATTGATTTTGCCATTGTTCTGCTCACGAAGAGTATTCAACAAGAATCTCAAGAATTCGAAATACTCCTCTTGTTGTCCCAACGAGTACCTAGTGGACTTCAAATACTCCAGGAAATCGGTTCGAAGAAAAGATGATACGTTCTTACGAAACTACAACTGCATGAACAGTTGTTATAGTTTGGTGAATAAGTAAAGATAATTCTCGTTTTTGTTCATCATTGAAACCTTGTACTTGAAATTTTCCGTTACGAACAATACTTGTAAAATTCTATTCATGTAGCAAGTGTTTCCAATTTGATTTTCTGGACAACTCTCTTCTGATTCGACAGTTCAATTTTCAATCTGGTGGAACTCAATTAGCAATTTTTCTAATACCCAAATTTCTCGAACCATGCTCAGGAAGACGAAAAGCTGCCAAAGCTGTTGAGTATTTATCCAGCTGAACGAAACGTTACGTTACATGATTACTTTTCGTTATGAAACATTTCTGTTATGACTTATGGAAAAAGTATAGTATTCTACTTATGAGAAATGACCATTGGTAGTTCTACTGATTTCCAAAAAATGTTTCCACGAGTTATTGTCACATTTGTCGTTCATTGAATAATATAGGTACTTTAATATCCTACCAGGACTATATTGATTGAGATGATAGGCATCGACAATTGGAATGAGCCAGAGACATTTTTTTCATAGGGAGTATTTTTTATATGAAGTATTTGAGTGACTTATCTTTCTTTTATCCATTCACTGCAATATATCCCGAACTATAAATTTTGAAAATACTTGCATTTGGAGAACCGGCTGGATATGTCATTCTGCTCAAGCTGTAGTTTCCTGAAGAAACTGAAACGGAATTATCTTCTTTCGAGTGTTCATGAATGTTCTTCTAGAAATTCCACAAAATGACCGGTGAATTGTTAAAAAACACCTGAAGGCTGTTAAAATATTGCTGATCAGATATAAATTCTTTTAATAATTTCAAATCTACACGTGTCATTTTAAATATCTGTTGCACAGGCACCACTTTCAGACTGCAACAAAGATTTTATTGTAGTACTTGTGCATCTGCATGGAAGAAGCAAAAGTCTTCCGAAGTTACCGGATTGGGTATTTCATTTCACTCAATTTGTTTCAGTTTTTTTGGGTAAATAACCTTCCGCAATCTTTCTTTAGTGCTCCACTTTTCAGAAAACAATCCTTTTCCATTTTCAATATCTGGACTCGTGCTCTAAACTGTGATAACTCTAATTACTTCAACACATGTCAAAACAACTGAGTCCTTCAGAAAAAAATGTATTTTACAGATTACTGTTGTTATTTTCAACATCTACCTCTAATCTGTTCAATATGTCTTTTTTACATGAAAATTCATTGTGGTCGACCTTGAAAATTGTCATTGGCCGAATTTCCAAAATTTAATCTGAAAGTTCATATTTATTCAGGCAATACCGAAACGTCCTTCACAGCTTCTGGCCGACGTTGACGGTGGGTGAATAGAAGGACTTTGCATATTTCAGCTTTTCAGTACTCGAATTTATGAACAGATTGGCATCGAAGTTGAAGGGAACAGATTATTCAGCTTGTGAAGGTTATGGTAATTTTATTCAACGATCATAACGTGTTATCAAAACAACGCAAACACAGCGGTGTACATTTAAACAAAAACAGGATCATAAGAATTATAACGAGTAAATAATAATATTGATATTTTATTTTTCGTCCAATGCATCATTCCGAAGAGCTTTCATTTATTCTATTTATCTTTTCGATAGTATCCCAATTGAATATTCTATGACCAGCAGTTTTCAATATCATGTTCGAATTTTACAAAAATAATCACAATTTTTCAGTGTGAATTTCATAAATGACAAATTTCCAATTGATACCAAAATAGAATCGTCAATTCTAGCAAGGTCAAAAAAACGGTCTGGAATGTTATATCTGAACTCAACAACACGAACGTGAAAAGTCAATAACCTATAATTATAAAAAATGACGATATGACATATGACAACCGTATTGAGGTATCAAACTTATTTAATGAATTTTTTATGAATGCTCCATCATAAAGTATAAAAAAGGTGTAAGTGAAAAACGTAACCTTTTTAATGAGATCAAAATAGATATAAAAGAGTACTCATTTTTTCTTGATCCTTTCACCCCTCCCGAACTGAAAACATTATTAAAATCTAAACTGAAAAATAAACATTTCTCTGGACAGGACAAAATGCCACTTTTCATAATCGAGGCGTGTTTAGAAAATATCATTGAACCTCTCACTCACTTACTAAATTTGTCCTTTCTGAATGTCAGGGAAGCTATGGATTATATTGTAGACGACCCCTCCCAATATAGAAGGCCCCGACACTCTGTCGAGTGAGGCCACTATATCTTCCGTTGAAAGATGAACAACTTTTTCATCCAACTCAGCCCAGCCAGGCAGGAGTACACCGTGAAGGGCGGTACTGATGTCTGGAAACACTCATGACGCCATACCATCTACATCTACCATCAGTTATGACCCGTGCTGATATGAATGACTATCATCCAACTACTGTAACCTCAAGTTTCTCAAAAGTATTTGAGTACTCATTTCTCAACCTACTTTCTTAACATTTTTGTATAAATGCAATATTTTCACGGAAAATCAGCATGCCTGCCTAATAGCTGGTCGTTCCACTAATAGTGGTATTATCTCTTTTTTTGAAAAGGTCATAGAGTTCATTGAGGCAAGCGAACGCCCTGCTGGGATTTTTTGTGATATCAACAAGGCATTCTACTGTGTCAATCATAATCAGTTAACATCGAAATTGTATAATTATGGATTACGAGGTGTAACATTAAAATGGATTTCCTCTTTTTTGAAACACCGTCATCAGTACGTATGTATTCCAAATATTCAATCTGAAAGAGTTAGTTTCGTCAGTACAAAGAGTAAATCCATTAATATTGGTGTACCACAAGTATCGATCCTGGGACCTATTTTATTCATATTGTACTCTAACGTTCTGGATAAATTCTTGAAAGGCATTCATGTAACAATGCATGCAGACGACACGTCATTGATTATTTCACAAAAAAACGAATTTAATATGCATAAAGATACAGAAAAAGCTCTAGATTTGATGCAGGACTGGTGCAATACAAATTTTCTGAATTTGAACGCTCGTAAAACCCAAATTATATGATTTTATAACTATCAAAGAAAATGCGATCCTCTCAGAATCATGATGAGTGTTAATGTATCCATTGACAGTTCATATGAAACCAATTTTCTTGGACTTTCTGTTGATGAAAATGTAAGCTGGAAAGGTCACTGTGCAAACTTAATGAAAAGATTGAATTATGTATATTTCATGTTCAGGAATCTCAAACATATACTGAAAATACCTCAGCTAGTGGCTCTATATCATGCACAGGTTGTGTCATGAATTGGGTTTGGAATATGTTTGTGAGGGAATTCCACTTTGGCAAAAAATGTTTTTTCTATACAAAAACGAATAGTAAGAATAATAGCTAGAGTTACTAGTACACATTCCTGTAGGGACCTTTTTAAAAATTTTAGAATTTTGTCTCTCATATCTGTCTATATTCATGAATTATCCGTCTTTATTTTTAAAAATAGATAAAAATTCGTTTTCACGGGAGATTTTCACTCCGTAAATACACGAAAAAGAAAAAATTACCACATTCCGTTCACAAAATATAAGGTCTCCGACAATGCTCCCACAATTATGGGT
>WOGN01010516.1:0-10373 GCA_015342105.1 Leptinotarsa texana | reverse complement strand
GAAACGTCTCTAAGAAGGGGGCAATGTAATGAATCTGAGGCCGGCCCTGACAGTTATCGCACACACCAGGTGCATGACATCGGCAAAGGAAGCAGTCAGATTAGGTGCGAAAATTCCGTATACGCCGAGAAGGAATCTGCAATGTTCGTTACCGCAATTTAAGCAGCCTTTAGTCCCTAGGTGGGGCAGTCTGTACTCAGAAAGCGAATCGAGTGATTAATAAATTGTGAATATAAATTGAAAGTTCGTTACTGAGTGTGTATATAAATTAGTTAGTGAAATATTGTAAAAATAAATTAGTTCAAGACAGTTAATTCTTTTAAATTCGTTACAATACAATGATTCGAATTGAATCAAATTAATTCTATTTTCATAGACACTATAACATTATATAAGAATAGACAAGTTGTTTAGGTAGATAAGAGACAATGAGATACATAAGTACGTAGATACAATACACAGTCAGGTTAAAAATAACACAAAAATGATAAATATCATAAATGAAAGCAAAGATAGATTGTTACATATAACATGATTACATATCAAGTACATGGTCCTTTCGACAATGGCCTATTAGCCTGGACTGTGTTCTCTAATCGTGACTCCGTCCGTTAAATACTGTGTTCTATAAAGTATATTACCTATGTTCAGAACCCATTTTTTGTAAACTACACTTCATGATTAGAAAGTAGTAAAGTATTTATATATCCGCCTAGGAAAACAAACACTGAATGAACCTCCCAATTACGCAATTACGTTAAACACCTCTTCGAACCAATAATTTTCTGATCATATTTTATTTCTGGACGCGAGTCACGGAATTTGAAGTTTTACTGAGTCGGAAATACTAATTTCATTCAAAAATCTTCTAGAGTTGTCCAAAAGCAAGATATGAAGAATTAGCAATTGCTTCAATCAATTTATTGAATAAATAGAAAGACTATTGCGTAGTATATACTTAACATTTTTGAAGGTATACATTATGTTTCATGAAAATTATTATTTCTCATATTTGCAAATGAATGATTAGAAAAATTACATGTAAATCAGAATATTCAAACGACTTTTAATCACTTCTGGAATCAATAAAACAAATTATGATAAAGGTGTTACTGGCAAGTTTACCAAATCTTCATCTCAATGTCAATTGAAACTCAATAAAAATGGTTGGAAGGTCAACCTTCCATTTCTGATTGTGTATAAAAAATTATTCGATTTCAGAGCAGTACTCTTGAATGAACCTTTCAAGTTCAGTTCTATTTTGTCCATCATTCACGACATGAGAAAATAGTAACAGTATTCTGAAAATGAAATTACAAAACATTCTACAGAATTTAAAAAACGATTTGCTCTTCATTTCTGTCGATGAAAACTCAATTGATGAAGCGTTATCAGATTAATTTTTATTGAGTTATTCAGACCCTTTTCAATAACCTTCACTTCTTCAAAGTATTGATTCGTTCCCTTCATTCCTAGCTATGATCACTCCAGAACAAAATTTATAGCATTCAATTGATGAACCTCTATTTAGTAGGTACTTGTGATGCACTGTTCGGAACCTTCGGTGTAGTAATTGATATAACTGAGGTTCTACCCCAACAGTAAACCGTTATTTTTAAGACCTTGACACGTGTTTCAGTCACCAAGTGATCATCTTGAAGAGGAAGAATATACTTTCTCTCCTCCTTCAATCTTCTTCTTAAAAATGAGCACTTGGTGATTAGAACACGTGTCAAGGTATTAAAAATAACGGTTTGGTGTTGTGATATAACTCCAGTAATTTTCAATGAAGCAAAATGTTATATTGAACCAGTGCGCCATTTAATGCCTGTAAGTGTCTTATTATTTTTTAACTTCACCGCAATATTTTGAGTTTGACATACATCCTTTCTTGAAATACTCGTATGAGTATTACGGAGTTGCGCGATCTGTTTTGAATAGTTGAATTTCATCCAATACTTTCATTTCATGAAAATATTTCATTCAATTTCTGGTGGCGGTAGAATTCTTATTGCTGGAACACATGGATTAATTGAATTATAATGTAGTGGAGAATCCTTTCAGGATTTCAGATTTTTCAGATTCAATACAACTTTTTGGAAATTGAACGTTATTCCTTCAATACGGAGGTATATTTTCATATTCATACATGTAACAAAAACCATAATATTCTTTCTGCGTGAATCAGACTCTTCAAAACTCTTCCATGAAGAAATATAGAAGATATAGAAAATCAGAAAGCTACAATTCCATGCATTCTTGATACCGAAAAAAATTCAAGTTAAACCTGAAGGAAGCTTGGAGACTTTTTCTACAATCTACGGTCTGTGGATAGTACTAACAAAAATTTCAGAGCGTTCGGCAAAAATTGCAAAAACACCAAAGCCGTTCAGTAACCTTTGCTTCTTGCGACATTCAAAAGAGCTCTTGTGCAATTAAAACCTTTTTGTATACTGGTTGCGTAAGATCAAAACGATTAATTTATTGAAAAGTGACAATACAGACATTTTCTGAGTCCGTTGTTATTTATAGAGCTTTGAATAGCATTGTGAGAATATTTACTTCAGCTCAATTTGTTAGCTCAGACAAACTAAGTTCTCTACTCTAATTTGCCAATCTTTCGCATCTAATGAGAAGCTACTTCAGGACCACAACTCAGTGGTCCCATCAGAAGCGAAAGCTTGGCAAAGCAGAACATATTTTTGATTTTTTGACTGGTGGATTTGGTGACCTAATTCTCCTCTCGATTATGGAATCTCATTAATTTGTAAGTCAATTACTTATTACCACAAGTCAAAAAACTCTGATTAATGAATACGTTATATATTGAACAACAAATACTGGATATACTGGAAAA
Organism: Leptinotarsa texana; assembly: GCA_015342105.1. Classification (NCBI taxonomy): domain Eukaryota; kingdom Metazoa; phylum Arthropoda; class Insecta; order Coleoptera; family Chrysomelidae; genus Leptinotarsa; species Leptinotarsa texana. The sequence goes on along the minus strand of WOGN01010516.1, from coordinate 7,516 downwards.
AAAGACATACTCGTGAAGTAGAATGAATAACAAATATTTCAATATAGTTATTCTGTTGTTTTGTGCTCAGTGTTCACATAGTCAATCGTCAAAACTCACATCAAAAAGCAGTATCCATCTGCATCAATCTCCATACGTATGCAACCAATTGATAACCACTGAATAAAAACAGGCTAAACTAGCAATTGTCAAGTTTTTCACACTTCAATCGTATCCGCAATACCTTTACTCGCGAGATGGCCAGTGAAACTGAATTACAATATTCGAAAAGAATTTACAGAACGCTTTCCCGTTAACCGGTGAATGGCAATGTAAAAATCTAGGTCGTCTCATTCGTAGTTTGGCAGCACGGTGTGCCGCGAGGTTCTCCCTCTCAGCCTCTTTCTTCATTGTCGCACCCAATGGAATGTCTGCAGGTTATTTCACGATACTTTTAGGGAGTAATCGAGTACTTGTTGGCATTCTGAAGAGAAAGGTTTCGATCTTATTTTTTATTGGAGACCGAGGAACGGTATATAAATTGTAACTCGATAAATTGAGTTTTTGTCATCGATCTTTGGATTACATCATTATGTTTGCAAACGTTGAGTAGCAGTATTGTTATTTATAATTTCAATATCTTGTTTCAGGGGATAGTGCGATAAATTCTAGAAAACTATTGTGAAAGTATTTCAATACTCAATATTTTAATTTTTTTTTGATTGATTCGGCCGTTACTTGATGAAGATTCATAGTAATTTCAAAAACAACACCTCAGCGATTTGATCTCCACAAACTTTATTTGAAAAATATATCACAACATGTTTCGCAAGTGATTTGTACTTGAAAAAGTTAATGTCTCAGAGAAACATGTGATATATTTTTAAAATAAAGTTTGTGGGGATCAAATCGTTGAAATCAATATTTTCAAGTAACTTCCATTAATTTTCTACTGTTCCAATTCTGATAACTACTTACTGGATAATTTTCTTGTTAGTTCCGTTTTGATACTTTTTCTTTAGGTTTCCCTCCATTGCGATTTGTAATTCATTTTATTCAGAAAATACATCATTCAGGAATCGTAATTGTCAGTACCTCAAAAGCAAGTATAGAGATAGTAGCAAAAAGCAGTCATCTGTGATTGAAATAACCTGAAGATCATTTGAAATAGTCATCGAGCTGTTTTATTTCAATTGAAATGATGATATTTTCAGGAGAGATTCGTTTTCGAGAAATAAGTGCGTTGACATTCATACTACTTTTTTATCTCCGAAAGAAATGTGGGAAGCCTTAGAAGAAAGAAAGCCTACTTCAAAATATACTCCTTGCAGAAATGTATAGATAACACAAAGAAGTTTCTTTCAGACAATTGTAATTTTGTAAGGGGTTTTCTCTAGTTGGTATCTGAAAAAAACGTGTGGTCGTGATGTACACATTTTCGTAATTGAACTATATTTTTTGTTTGAAAATGGGCAAGTAGAAAGTCAAAACGATTATTTTCCAAGAGCTAATCTCTCCGAAAATATGTTCCTTTTTCGTTTCGAAAAAAATCTCTAAAGCTGAGATTGACTAAGTATATCGTATGAATGTATTTAGAACATTCATTGTTCAACAGCAGGATGCGTCTTTGAAAGTTCAAAAAAGTGCTGATTGAGGAGTTGAAAACAAGTGTTTCAAATCTAAAATTTTGGAAAGTAGCCTAATAAAGATGATGGTTTAGAATGTTAAGTGAAATTGTGTATCATTACTTCTTTTTATATTAGGTTGCGTATCGTTCCTATGAGTGTTATCCATTTTAATTCCTTGACAAAGTAAGACTGAATTGTAGAAAAATCATTTCTACGATTCAATGATCATAAGAAAACAGTTGTTTTCGTTTAATCCAATGTTTATGAAGCTGATATGTGATTTTTTTTCAAGGTGACAGAACAATGACAGAGATCAATTTATATCGAATATTCGAGTTTTATATTATTCTCTCACCTCATTCTACTGAATGAGGCCAACTTATCAATTTTTTCATTAATTTCTTTTCATTTCTGTTTCAAACAGTTGTAATATTGATTGATTGAGAAAAAAAATCAAAAATTTCACGTTGATGTGAATTGAAGTACTTCAAGATATAGCTTACAAAGTGGTATCATATAGAACTATTTGAGACTCTGGTTATTTTCTTTTTGTTTTTGCATGACGAACATCAGAAAAGTATCAATGTATTCGCACATTACTAATTTTCAGAGGGCGATACTCGTTTCCACTTCCTGTTTTTATTCATGTTATTCCTGTCCATCTTATCATTTGACATTCCATATACTGAGGATCTTGTTATTGAAAATTGTTTTCAGGTCAACATGATAGGTGTATGGTGTTGATGTTTGATGTCGATTGTTGACCATTGTGCAATTGTAACAGCTCTCTCATTATCTGAAATACCGATCATACGATAGAACCAAATCCGTATCATTTGATTGTTCAAACCCTCAGATCACAAAAGTTCTTGTTTTACGAGTTTGCCGACTTGGTAATCAACATGCATTTTTTGTAGAAGTCTGAGATTATGATGGAATTTTGGATTTGATGGATTTTGTCGAATCTGCGATTATGATGGAACTGTGTGAAGAATCTGCATTCCTACTCCTAGGACACAGTTTTCGAGGCCCCCTTACCTATATATGAAGTTTGCATCAGTTTTTATTCATCTTGAAGTTGAGGATGAGAAAATTATTTGAGAAAATTTGACAGGCAATCGATTATGATAGGTATTTCAATGATCTGTAGTGGTTAAGTAATCAAGTTCAAGGAATGAAGGAGTGGAAGAGAATGATTTTGTAATAAATTATAGTCACCCCTAATTCTTTCATTTTTGAATTTCTTTGAGCTGAATTATATTTCATAATGGCAACTGTATTATCAACTCAGTGACTATTTCCGTGCTTCACGATAAGAGCTTCCTACTGGGGTTGTTGAAATTGTTAGAGATATACGTTTAGCAGAGTTATGTATTGAATCCAGCAGTTTAAATGATCTCTGTTTGACCCAAGAATACGCTGTATAACCAGAATTAATTTTGAACGTATCAGAGATCTGTACAAGACGAGTAAGGTTGATTCTCCTGCGTTCGCAATCCTGTGTGCTTTTAGTATTTCATTTACTCTCTCGCTTAAAAAATTCCAGATGAAAGTTAGTATGTTTTCTTGATGAACCTATTGCTGAAGTTTATCAATAATTCAATATCACCAAGTAGTTTCGAATGCTTTGTTAATGTCAAAGTAGATCGCTATATACTTCTGATAATTTGCAAATGCTCTCCATATACATCTTCCCAAATCAATTACTTTGTCAAGTGTCGATCTGAATTGTCTAAACCCTGGTTGTTTTAGTTAGATTGCTTTCTGCTTTCAAGTGCTACTCTTCCATTCTCCATATTTTACAGTGTCCTACACATTGTGCACATCAGTGAGATTAAAGTGTTGATTTATTGAACATGTAGGAACATTTATGTACAGTGAATATGTCGAATATCTCTAACAGAAGAAAGGTTCCATTATGATATCAATTGTACCAGTGTTTTCTGGCAGTTCTTCTCCTATATGCCCATTTTGAGATATCACTGCTCCGTTTTTCTAATGCAGCTTTCCCTAAACCTGATCTGATTCATGAAATACTACTTTTCTACAGACTTGAACTATTGGCGTGTTGCTGTTAAAAATCTGCACCATCCGCACAAATCTTCTTCATGATTCCAGTTTTCTCCTTTTCGCAAGCAGTTTCACCTGAAGTCTATATTTGTTGAGTTATGACGAGAAGTACGCTACCAGAACTGACGTAGTTCAGAAATATTATAGGATTTTCATGTTAGCCTAAGATAAATAAATAGATAGATGAATATGTCAATACATATGTTGCAAATGGGTTGATTGAAAAATCTCAGTCCAGAATACGATTATTTGACAATTGCAAAAATTATTATTTTCACTTGTTTGGTTAATAGTCAAATCCCATATTTATCGAAATTATGAAGCCTATAAAATGTGCAAACGTTAGGTCGACTAATTTTTTCCCATCACAATCCTGGCTAGGTAGTTATAAACAGGTTAATCGATACTAGTCACTTGCACTGGTCTGGTAAATGACTTATAGTTGAGATAAATATCATTTGATTACAAATATGGTGGTATAGAACTTCATTGTCCTTATGAACAAATCCATGCGATAGAAGAGTACACAGCATTGCAGCTGTGTGAACTACAGCTATAGAACACGAACTCTCTTTCATTCACCCCGCATGCTATTTGTCCGCGAAAATGAAAAGGTGTGAATGGTGTGCATCATTTTGGAGTAGTCCAATATTAAAATAGGCAACAGTATTAATTCATAAGAATATTTGACAAATGAATAAGGCTCTCACTACCGAGGTGTTTAGTGTCACTATTTTCCGTGTTCGAAGGCCGTATAAATTTTCCAGACTTTTTGCTGGAATGAGTGTCTCATTTCTTATCTCTTGTGGGTGTATTGCTGTTACCATAATGATTATTGCTCCAGTATCAATCGATTGATCTTCGGTGATACTCAAAGCTCCTTTGAGCCTTGCGTATTGTCGGAGAGGAGTTTTAACTGCCCTTAACTCATTTTTCACATATATGGTGCTCTGCCTCAAAACATATACTGAAGTTGCTATATTCCATCCAGAAAAGGGCCATCCGCCTGACTGAGACACGAACAGAGATGATGGTCTGAAACATCGAAGGAAGGTTGGAGATTTGTCTCTCTTCTTTAGATACTTTCACGGAAAGTGTTCCGGTACTTGGCACATTTGATTCCATTTAGAGCGGTACATATCAGAAATACGCGACGGACTTTGACTGCCCATTGTTTTGAGGTTCAACTCAATACACCTCGAACTTCACTGTCCAAGAAATCTTTCATTTGGAGAACTGCTTTTTATGTGGAAAAGCGTTTTAAATCCAACATGAATCGATACTTTCGCAGTAAACACCGCTCTCAGGGCACCTTATGGATTTTCCTATAGTGCTTATGAAAAAAAAGTCAAGTGGGGATACATTTTGTTGGTTGTTTGGAAGTTGCAATAATTCTGGATCTCTATGGTTTTGCTTTTTTTTTTTCATTGGTTTCATTGGATTCTTGTTCTCCAAAAGTTGATGTCAAAATTTCGAAGAAGTTAGGTTTTCCATGGTCTGTTGATATACCTGCTTGTTGTTCAATTGAGAGTTCTGGTTCATGGTTGTTGAAGGAAATAAACTTCGCACAACTGGATCAACTTTGAAAGTTATGGGGTCAGAATGTACATTTGGATGCAATATGACCTGATGATTTACATTTGAAATAGCCTTAATTATTGGGTGGTAAAAGACCACATCATCGTGGAATATTTCTATGGATTCAGGAACTTCCAACTTTTCTGAAGAAGATAGATAGATAGAAAACTTTGTAGGTTGATGATGATTGGTTGATAGAGTGATGAATGTGACCAATTTTCAGAATTTTGATTTTTTTCTTAATTTCCTTGTGACGTAACAGTATTGTTGCTCATCATATTTTTTTATTAAATCAGTCTTTTCCATTTAGTTCTGAGTACAACTCTATACTCATAAGATTTTCATTTTGTATTTTTGTAAAAAATATTCGCAAGATACTTTCCACTAGTATTGAAGAAAGCAATTTCATTTTTGTACTCAATAACGGTGCTATTTCCAAAAGAATTTTGCATGATAATATATTGAACAACTGATAATTCCCAACTTAGATTGACTTGGCTTCCTCACGAAATATTACGAAGCAGTTTCACTTATTGCTGTCAGATCCAGACCGAGTTGGTCATTTGTATAGCATCTCTGTCGTTCAAATATTATCCTGAGCTAACTCCAAAGTTAATTGAAAAATATGAGTTCTCCAATTAACTAATACTATTTAAGTTTCTTTATCAATTATCGGTTGGCCTTCAAAAAATTAATTTTGTTAACACCATCTGTTTCGTGTAGAAAATATTTTTTCTTTGAATGATAAGTACCAATTCTAGCTCAACGTCGATGTAAATATATGCTTGCGTTCTAACCCCATTGATCGTCAGCTCGCCCAAGTTTCGACTTTTGAGGGTTATCTACCATAAGGGGGTAATAGCTGATTATCGGAAAAACAGATTATTAATAATCATGTACATATACTACTGATAATCTCATCATTCATATTCTTCCGTTCTCAGGAAATCATTCATGGGTAGTACCAATTTTAGCTCCACGCTGATGTGAATATATTCAAAATCAATATTGTGCCTGCGTTCCGACCCCATTGATCGTCAGCTCGCCCAAGTTTCGATTTTTGTGGGTTACCTACCATAAGGAGGCAAAAGCTGGTTATAGTTTTGTACATGATACTCCTGAGAATCTCATCAATCTTATTCTTCCTATTCATTTCTACATTTTTGATTTGTTATTTCGTAAAAGTAAACGTAACCTACATGTTCGGATACAAAGCCGGGTGTTTATGACACCTGGTATATATTTAACTTAGTCCAATTGAAATAAGTTCAACTATATCAGTGTCATACAAACACGACATAACTCATTTCATTTTGATTAATTAATAACGGGTTGGGTTCACCGTGAGAAAACTAATGTATGCAAAAAATCCGTTATCAGTGGACAATATCCTTGGACCAACCTGATCGCTTTCTTTCAGGGCGTTGTTCTGTTTTTTAAATAATGGCTCTGGCGTTGTGTAATTCATGAGAGAATTGCTCCTAGATTTACAACGGCTTTGCTCTGATTGTGATAATTATGTTGTTTGCAGCAGAGCAATTACTGTTTTACAATTTATGTTTATCCAGTTTACAGCGCGGTTATGAATAGATTCACTAACTTCGTTAGTGAATATTTGACCGAATCACTTAGTTTTTTGTATTATATCAGAGTTTCACAAATAGATTTTGTGAAGAAATGTATTCAAAACTCACATGAAAAATTATTATTACCAATCGCAGATCTCTGAAATAACGAGTTTGAAGTGATTTTAGGAATAGAAAAAAAGAGATAAGGTGGCATGAACGACTAAGTTGATTATTGAATTCATGCCTAGTGTAAAAATAGTTTTTTTGAATTGAAGAAATTACTGAATATCAATATTCAACTTCACACAACACAAAACTACTTCATTTTTGGAAAGACTTGTTGATAAACGAACCATAGACCTATCTCTTTATCGTTATTCTTCAGAAAGAAAAAACATACTGAAATAGAAAAAAACGAGATATTAGTTATTTCACTTTCCATAGTATACCTCTTGATAGTTGTGATGTTATTATCGCCATTGTAGCTGGAGTAATTTTTTGAAATGTAAAGATGTCAATGTAAAAATACTCCTATTTGAATAAAGGAATAAAGCATGTTTTTTATAGAAGTATAGAACTCTAAGTTGCAATAAAACAACGATGGATTATTCGATTGACATGAATTTTATTTATCCGAAAGATAATCTTGGTGCATTACATTTTAAATATGATTTCTGACATATGACCGCCATG
>WOGN01010515.1:0-10375 GCA_015342105.1 Leptinotarsa texana | reverse complement strand
AGAAAAATTGTAAAAATAATAATTTCCAAAAGAAACATTTAATTCCCCATATTATTCCTTGTGAGGTCCAGGTTTATGCAATTAGGTCGACTTTTTTTCTTAAAAAGTAAGCAAGATACGAAAAATATTCAGGAGGCAAAAACGTTGTATTTTTGTTAGCTAAATCCAAAGAAATAATAAAAATTGCACAAAAGTCAGTGGCGTACATTTTTAAGTCAAAATCCCGCTCTAACCGCCACTGGACTCAATAATTCGAATCACGTTCGGGCTAAATTATCTCCTCAATATTTTAATATCATTGCCAAATTACAACAAAATTAGGTGAAGGATATTTGAGATATTTACGAATAACTTTTTTTTATTTTTATTTTAACACACTGTATCTTGAGAACTAAGGATTTGCGGAACCATATTTATATGAACATTTTGTCTCAAAATCACCTAAAGAATTGTCTGTTGAATTTATGGTACTTACTTAATTAACACCCTGCCTCCTTTACGTGATTATCCGAACCACCCCGGCCTGGATACCGTCGTGAATAGAAGAGGTCGTTTATTCATCACATTCTTTTTTAATGACACTTACACATTTCCGTAATCAACATAATGTACTAGCACAACACCAAAACGGAGCCCCACGATAGCACATGGCATCGGCGTACCTTCTTTGTGGGCGGAAGTTATCACCAAGTTAGTCCATTACCACGGTCACCACTGAACTCCTACTTGAAAACTCAATTACCCAAAAAACAGAATATTTGAAAATGTTTTTCTGCGAAGACTCGAAACACTGATTTATGTTACTGTACTGTTTTTTTTTTCAGGTAACCCTCTGGGTAATAATGCACATTAAAGTGATAACCAGTCGAGCAGTGAATCAGAGTACTGAACTACCTAAAGAGAACAAATCGTGAGTATAAGAAGACATCTTATTAGGTTATTTCAAAAATTAAAAAAAAAACTGGTGGTCCCAGTTTCTAGGCCCGTTCACAATTAAGTACATGACTCAATCTGTACCATTTGTATTGCTCGATTCAAGTTATATTTGTACTTGGTTGCTATTCATTCTCATAATCAACGAAATGTTTGTTTCAGGATTGCACAAAAAAGAGTTGGATATGATTATAGCCCAGCAAATCTCGTCCATGAAGAACATGTGTATGAAATAGAACATCAGAATTTACATCAGGAAATTCAAGGCTATCATCAGGATGTACATCATGATGTTCAACAAGATATACATCATGATATACACGAAGACCACCACGACCACCACGATCATCATGATCCAGGATACTGGAAAAAAAAGATGATCTGGAAGAAAGGTTGGAAAAAAATTTGGAAGAAGGGTAAGAAACAAATTTGGAAGCCTCAGTGGAAGAAATACTGGAAGCCTATTTGGGTCCCCTCCAAGAAACCTGGCTGGAAGGAAATTCACGTTCCAGACTGGAAAAAAATCTGGAAGCCCGTTTGGAAACCTATTCAAGTCCCAGCTTGGAAAGAAATCAAAGTGCCTGACTGGAAGAAAATCTGGAAACCAGTATGGAAGCCGATTAAAGTTCCAGCTTGGAAAGATATTCAAGTTCCTGACTGGAAGAAGATTTGGAAGCCAGTCTGGGTAGAAATCCAAGTTCCAGCTTGGAAAGAGATACAAGTACCTGCATGGAAAAAACATTGGATTCCAGTCTGGGTAAAGGAGGCAATCCATGGGGATCATTATCTAGGAACGGATCACGAGGGAGCCCAAATTACCGCTCATGACCTCTGGAAGAAGAAACTTGTCTGGAAACCTATATGGAAGAAGTACTGGAAAGCAGCCAAGAAGCAAATTTGGGTTACCGACAAAAAACTCAAGTGGAAAGAGGCCTGGAAGCAAATTTGGCGAACGGAGAAAAAACAAATCTGGATAGCTGACAAAAAGTTGGCTTGGAAAGAAGCCTGGAAGCAAATTTGGCGTACTGAAAAGAAGCAAATTTGGGTAACAGACAAGAAACTCGAATGGAAAGAAGCCTGGAAGCAGATTTGGAGAACTGAGAAGAAACAAATCTGGCTACCAGATAAAAAGCTTGAATGGAAAGAAGCCTGGAAACAAATTTGGGTACCAGATTGGAAGGAAATTTGGCTTCCTGACTGGAAATTGATCTGGAGACCAGTTATTATTCAAGAATGGTTTCCAAGTCCTGATCATCATGATCACCATCATGAGTCCCATCATGGTTGGGATCGTCAAGGACAAGACAATCAAGTACAAGAAAGCAAAGATACTCCTCAGTATGTCACAGTTGCTCCAAATCGTACCCAAAAGTCATCCAAATTTTCTTTTCCATCGTCATGATGATTTCATTTCACATGTTATATTCGCTCATTTTTGTAAATATTAGTTTGTAGGTACTCTCCCGACTGACTATGAGAATGTTTTTTAACATTTTATTTTAGTGTTGTTAATTTTTCTGTTTTGTTTTGTAAATACTTTCAATATATTTATGTTTTCATTCCTGTTTATTTCTCAAGCTTTTGGGTATTGAGGTGAAAAATGGTTTCAAAACTATGGAAAGATAGAAAAATTACTCGAACAGATACTCAAATTCAAATATTTTGGGATATTTTGGGAAAAAGAAGGGAAGTCACATACTTACTCTTGAAATTTACAAATTTATGGTCACATAATTTTTTGTCTGAGAGAAAGTTATTATTAAATTGAAAAAGTTATATTATTAGGAGTGATTAATTTTTGAAAAAAAACATTTTTGGTTTTCTACTACTTCATCTTTTTACAAAAAAATGTGGGAATCTTCCAAAGAAAAGAAGGAAGCAATCAATTTCAAAAGAAGTAACTGTATACATAGATGAGTAGATCATGCAAAGAAGTAACTTTCAGACACACACTGAAGGAAAAAGCCGTTCTGAAGATTCTAACATTGTTTGCATCGAGATGGAGTAGTAGAAAGCCAAAAACGTTCCTATTTTCTCAAATACAAGTTCAGGGGAGACAACACAAATCAAAATCAGTTATAGGAGCATAATTATCGTTATTACATAAAATGAATTTCCTGAGAAGGTCTGTTGTAGTATTTGATTTCATTTTTCTGTCTATGTAAACTGCTTGACAAAAAAAAAGAGAACTTTCTATTGTAACAAAAAAGGACTATGAGAGTGGTCCTGGGTCCAGAAAATTCACAATTGAATTACCAGTATACATCAGTAACTATGAAATATTCGGTCAGAAAATGTTTCCCATGGCATATCCAAACTAAAATATAAGTCAAGTTACCGTAATCATAAAATTGACAAAAATTTTAGGGTTTTCAAGAAGAATTGAACTTTATATATTCTAGTGATAGTGAATCAGAAAATAAGGCGATTTGAATTGTTTTAGGATAAGATAATTAAGTTCGAAACTTAACTCTTTGAATGAGTTTTTTAATTGAATTCTTGCTCACATCGAAATATTTTGAATGAATAAATAATGTGTTTGAAGGCGCGATCTTGGCAGGTTGAAGTCTGAAAAAGTTATTTTCACTTCTGGAATTTACAGATGTCTTAACTTTTACGAGTAGGTATGTTTAAAAACGTTTTCTTGACGCTTTTGTTAATATAGGGCGTCACCTACTCAATAGTCGATAAACTTCTCCAACAAAGAGGTTGATCACTTTGAATCTTCTGAGTTTTCTTGCTTGTTCATAGATGGCAAGTTTTGCTTCAAAGAAGTAGACAATTGAAGCAGGTACCATTTGTGTCTACGTCAAAACTTAAAATCTGTCTATAAGTTTACGTAAAATTAAAAAGTCTGTGTATAGTTTTTCATATCTTCTGAGGCAAACGAAAGCTATGCAATTTCAGACAATATTTTTCTGTCATATTTGTAAGACAATGATCAATGTTGTCCCTGCGTAATGAGTTCGAGTTGAAAAAACTAGATGGCGCACATAGTACTTTCGAAACAACACTCAAGATTCGAACTGAGTACCGCTGATGAAATCTACGACTACTTTTCATAAGTTTATATACAGATGGCGCTTCGGCAAAATATGGTGGCATGTACCCATATCGAATACAAAGTATTTTAAGGTAGATAAGATGCGTTATCATTGCCGTGATAAGACAGAAAACTCGAAAATGATTATTGATGGTGCAAAACATTTCATTTTCTCTACTAATACCACTGACAAAATATCATTCGGATAATCAGTAAATACTATTTCAGGATTTTTTTATTTAATTTACTTTAACTACAAAGATGATCTATTAGCAAAAGTACCTACATTATAATGTGTGATTATAAAATAAAACATTAACTGTCAATATTTTGTCACATTTGGTTCATACTGTTTATATCGGAAAAAATTCAGTATGTTAATTTCATTTCAACAATTTGATGGATGTAGTCGTTACTACGTGGTAGAACATGAAAAATGTGAAATGAAACTTTCTATCTTTTTCTATGATAAAAGTGGTAAAGAAACATAAAAAGTTTCATTTCTCATTTTTCATAATTTCATTTTCTTCACTTTTGGCTGGTGCTTGATGTTCGTTTGGGATATATGTGATGTTATTTATAACGATATCTACAGTGACAGGAAGCCTCAAATAGAGCGTAAATTTTATGGGGATTCCAGTTTAAAAACTGAAGTGTGGAATAGTTTTTTGGTGCAGTAATGAATATTACTGGAGTTTTTTCCCAACAAAAAATGGTTATTTTTAACATCTAGACACGTGTTTCGATCATCACCACCACCACGAGTTTAATCTTTGTCTTGAAGAAGATCACTTGGTGATCGAAACACGTGTCGAGGTGTTAAAAATAACGATTTGGTGTTGGAAAAAAACTCCGGTAATATTCAAGTTTAATAATGGTGAATCAATAACTTCTTCTTGGTTGTTTGAAAGTTATTCTGAATTTTTGTGTTTATTGATTCCCGGATATTCCAGCAGGCTCAATTTTTGTCCTCAATATTCTGTATTCAATATGTCGTAGATCATGTTGAAATGGTGGTTGTTCTCTAAAGGGTAGCAAGCACAGGAGGTGTTCTTTAGTTCAAAACTTCAAAATTCTCAGTTTGAAATATATTTTGGGCATGATCGGCATTTTAGTGTGTAGACCAAGATCGAAAATAGAATGAGATCAGTTACAAAGACAAGCTTCGAGTTTGGCAATAGAATGAGGTCCTACTTTCTCGTTCTCTTTTCAACTTTCCTTGTAAAACAGACAAAAATATGATAAAATAACCCTCTATTGTCAAAGATAATTAAGGTTCCCAAGGACTGTTAGTTACAAAGACAAGCTCCGAGATCGTCCATAGAATGGGATCTCACTTTCTGTCTCTCTTTGCAGCTTTCACTACGAAGAACACAATGTTATGATAAATCAAATCAAAAGTGTTGCAGAAATGATACAAAATTAAGCTCAAACCTCTATTATCAAAGATAACCAAGGGTCTTAAGGACTGTCAGTTACAAAGACAAGCTACAACATCGATTATAGAGGTAGAAATCACTTTCTTTTTCTTTGCAAATTTTTCTGGCGAGAAAAATAGAAAATACTACTCCTCATATCATCAAATCAATAAATTCTTTGTCCCAAAGAGAGATTGCAAAAAATTTCTTAGTGAAATTAAATGTAGTAATTCCTTCGATCACCTCACTGGCACTGCCCTTAGACTGCTCTGATAATTTTAATAATCTGCTCATGCATATCAGAGGACCAATATCAATGACATTTATAACTTCGTCAAACAGTGCCTTACAATAATTTAGGTTCATTATCTTCATCAAGACTCAACCGAATCTAGGAATGTAGGTTTTCACGGCCGGCATCAATATCTTGGTTGGTTTCAGTATTTTGCCGTGGTCTTCATTGGTTATTATCTCCAAGCGTTTCAACTGCGGCAGTCATCTTCAGTGGCGTTGTCGAGTACTCTTCTTGACATATCACTGAAGATGACTGCCGCAGTTGCAGCTGAAACGTTTGTAGATTGTAACCAAAGAAGACCACCCGGAAACCAAGCATAACATCAACGGAATCGTTCGAATAATGTTTAAAAAGTAGAAACAAGTGCATACCTCACTTCCATATGTATATTTTTTTTTCAGATGGCTCTTCTGCAAATGGTATCGGAAATCAAGGATATCCCAGTGCATATGGTTATGGCTATTCAGGTAGTTTCTCAGGTGGGGTTCCACAACACGTTCCCATTCCGTTCTTTGATTTTTCAGGATTCTTGAACAATTATTTGAATTCCATGTATAGGCAACATCAAGAATTCTTGAGGGCGTAAGTACTGATTACAAGAATTATAGTCTCTGATAATTATTGATGATACGATATGGGTTTTTTCATCAAATATGTTGAATGAAATAAGGGCGAATTATTCTGGTTGAACATATCTGCTTTCAGATTCGAAAATCAAAAGAGTATAACCAATAACTAGTTTATTCAGTTGGCGAAAGCTTCTTTATTTTTGCATATTTGTTGGAATTGTTGGTCAGTTGTCTCTTACCTCTCACTAAAAGAAGATTTTCGCAATTCCTTTCTCAGAAATTCTAGAAAATCCCATTTATGTTTGTTTTGCAGTTTTGTCTGTTATCCAGTAAAGAATTATTTACCGTTCAAAGCGGAAAGTGAAATAACCGTTCTCAATATTACATAAAAGATATTTCAGAAAGAGTCTTGGACTCTTTCAGATATTAAGTGATGAAACTTTAGTTAACTATCTTTAGTCTTGCGGGATTTCACCAGGATTTGAGTAATACGGAATCATAAAACTGAGGGAAAACATTTTGAGACGCAAAATTACTATTGCAATCGGTGCTAGCAAAGCACCGATTGCTGACTTATATTTGGTAGATATTTTTCCAAATCTTGGTACCGACGCAAAAAAATGTAGGTACGTAGGCTGATAATATTTTTTTAAGTTACTTTTCATTTCATGATTTCAGTTAGCCCATATCCAATAGCCTAGCGATCACATTATTGACTTTTGTGTACTCGAACGGTAATCAAAATTAGTGTGATGACTGTGTCGAGAAGAGATATCAAGAAAATACATATTTTTAAAATAAGTTAGCTCTCTCAACGTTTCTACACATCAATGGAATCTGGCAAATGTCTGCCAGAAATCGTCTACTTCCCTGTTTAATGCAACGATTAATATTCAACAGATATTTATCAAGTTACCACACAGAGGAAATACATGCAGATGCTTCTTCTTCCTACAACAGCAGAACCTTGCTGGAATAAGTCGAATGATCATCTACAGACCAGTTTAGTGAGTGCAGAACAGGTTCAACTAAGTCGGGACTCGACTGACCCCGATCACATATATGGAATAAATCTTCGCCTTAGTCAATATCTGTTAACTACAGTGACGTAATAACTGCTCCATCTCGTGAACAACGCTCAAAGCAGAAAAAAAAACTCTAATTGAAACCATAATCAGTCTGATGACTTTTAAATTTCATTTCGAAGTATACATTCCCTTAATATAACAGTATTGCTCCACGACAGAGTCATCAGACTGATGATAATCAGGATTTGTTTTCGAAATAGAGTTCTTCAACTGTAGTTAACAGATCTTGTACTTTGAAAATAGTGTAATAGGCACACCTCTAGGTGCTGGTGCAATTGTACACAGTTGCAGATCCAGTACAAAGGGATACGTGAAGACAAAAAAACCGCCCTGGAAGGTTTTGTTTTTCACCGAGCAACGTATAAGTTGGTAGGGTACTGCCAGAAATGACTCTCCTCGACAGTAAGACTCAATGCATTCTCTCTGTTCTGAATTCCTGGCCACACTGTGCTGGAAGCTGCTGACACTCTTGCATGCAGTTTCATTGGTCATTGGCATCGCTTTAGACTTTTCCAATGAAACACTGGGCTGCAAGAAGCGTTTCAGACAGGTCTACTCAAAGTTACTGTTGAATCTTCATATGAAGAGAAAGACTTGGACTGTCGGAAGACAGTGCGTGTCGTCTCTGTTTGGAGAATGAGAAAAACAGCTTCGAACCAAACCATGTTTTCAGAGTTTGGCAAAGTTTCATTCCTGCCATCTGACCTGGAAAATCACTCACCATATAATCAAATGGGCTCTGTTAAGAAGCTGAATTCATTTGGTTTAGTTTGAATAGGTATGAGCTACAATAAACCCTTGAGGGTGACAGTGAAGTGGCGAAGAGACCCATTCACTTTGTAGCTAACTCAACCTAACCTTGATAGAGCTCATAATCTTACTCCACTTCGAAAATTAAAACTATAATAACCCCATTCGTAGAGAAATGATCCTACTTGTAGATAGATATTATTAGAATATTATTATTAAAGTAATACTAAATGCTAGAATTAAAGCCTAATTTCTATAGCTGAATCAGTATATAGTTGAAAATGAGAAACCCATTTCGTTTCAATCAGTGAGATGACACATTATCTTTGTTTATAGTATTAATGTTTTCTTCAGTATTGTGCTTTCTCTATAGTGGTGGTGGACTATTTTCGTATTCGTATGCTTCCTCCAGTCCTAATGGTAATGCTATCGCTTCTTCTTCTGTAACATTTAACCGAAATGGGTATGTAAATATTAACTGGAAAATAAGACCAATATGTCAGTTTCGAATTCTTTGTATATACTTTTATTCAGCATCCAAAACCAAGCTCAAGCTGGTTTCATCCAGCCAGATGGATTAAACACAAGATCTGGATTTGGAAACTCTTATGGAACTTCATATAGTGGTTCCTTTGGAACTGGAACAAACGGAGGGGGCGGTGCAGCATTCAGTGGATATCCTGGACCCGATGCTGGAGCGTTTGTGTTTCCAGATATATCAGCAGGTGGTTCTTTTGGTCCTGATTCTGGTGCAGCCTTTGCATCTGGATCTGTTGGTCCTGGTGGGATCCATCAGACTGCATCGGTATTTCCAGAAAATCCGGTAAGTTTTTTGTCACAAGTCAGTAGTAGAAGTCTTAGCATTATAATGCCTTCAAGTTGTGAATAATCAATATTGAAGCACAATGTACGTTTTTCATTCAATAAAATGGTAACATTTTCCCACAAGTTTCCAGTGTTACTTCCACACTTGATTTTATTTGATGTGTTATCAAAAACACATTCTGGGAACTTAACATTCCAGTCGCTCCTTTGCACATGCATAAAATTCATATCACAAGTGATTCACAGAAGAGACTGACATCTGTACAACGCCATGCAGTCGGTTTCCGCTATAAAGATGGAATTCCAGCCTCCGAAAAACTGGATGACGAGTACCTGAGATAGAAGCTGAGCTCAAGGCAACTAGAATATTCACTTCTTATCCATGTGTGTTACATTGAAAGACGGCAAATGTAGCTTTCACGGCCGATATGTAAATAGCCGCTAGCTACGAATTCACCATGAATTCAGACAAGGTGTGCTTCTGAGTATCACGCAGCATCACCTAACAGGCGAAAGGTATCTATCTTATTAAAACAGCCTCCACATGTTGTGGTTAATCCGTCAGGTAGTAGCAGAAAATTCATTAGAAACTGCAACTGCTCAACTTTGACACTGTAGTCATAGCGTAGTTCAAAACTTTAAGCAGAGAACTTCAGTAGCCTGAGCCTAATAAACTATACTGTAAAATAACTTTGATTGAAACTTGAAGAGTCCTACAGAGTTCGAAAAGTTTGCTGCTCCAGGCCCGGTTGACCTTATCATCTGTTATTATACCCCATAATGGATATTTATCAATTTTAAAAAACCGCAGTCAGTTAACATATTCAAACCCGTATATCGTATACTACTCATCAATAGGTATGCCTTTGGAGAGCTCGCTTCACCATAATATCCATTCAAGCTAGAGCCAAATCCTCAATTCATATTCATAGATATAGCTGCGGCACCTCCGAACATCGGAGTCATTAGATCATGGCTTACCTGAATCTCTGCTCCTCAGATGGGATAGATTTTCATCAACCATTGAAGATGCTGAAGAAGTATACGCATGCTATTAGTATGGAATTCGTGATAATGGACAAATGTGGAATGGTCCATCTCAGAGGGAACGAAAATGCGTCTCCATAGAAGTTTGCATCCCAAAGAGTTGGCACACCAAATCGTCCGGTTCACGGTATCCATCATCCGACAACAAGAAGACTACGGACTTTTGAGTTTGAAGTGTCTATCTGACACAATAATATTACCTGTGTGGTCTGTGACCATGAAAAAGCTGGAATTGAAACATTCATTTCTGAAGCAGTTGCCCGAATGGCCAATGAACTAAACTCAGTTCTCGAAATCGACCAAGATGATAAGAGGTTATTACCGAGATAGAAACTTTTCAAGCATGAATTCCTCATTCAAACAGCAGTGAACAATTCATTCATGCGGCTAAATGAGGGTAATCGAAT
>WOGN01010512.1:0-10376 GCA_015342105.1 Leptinotarsa texana | reverse complement strand
CTAATACATAATTTTTATGGTCACTTTCGGTTTTAACACGTGGAAAGACATTAAAATCATCTAATTTCAACCCTGAAACAAAAACTTTGTTGGGTTGTGATATTGCACTAGTTGCGAGTTAAGACTATGAAAAAATTGGTAAATAGTTCTTTATCTATCATCTAAACATTCTAAACTGTATCAAGTTGATACAGTTCAGATGATCGATAAGGAAATATTTACCGATTTTTTCATAGTCTTAACTGAAAAATACCGATTTTTGAGTTGTGTCACTTCAGAAATACTAATGCGATACATGAAGAGGGCTACAAGAGGTGTGGAAAGCTATTATTTAAAATTTCATTTCGCCATTTGTAGAAACGGAACCAATTGATTTTCAAAAAATCACAAATTTTTTATTTGAAAATCGATACTGAAAAAACTATTTGTGATGTCTTCAATGGCGATGCATATCATGCCGTAATTAGCGCGGAGCCATATCTGGGATCTGGGAAGTAGGCAGATTGAGGCCCCGGCGTCAAATCACATCAACTTCTTGAAAATGGCTCCACTTCGAAACCACTATGTGATTTCTGTTTGTGAGGTTGCAGTCAATTTGGAGGATGTCAGGGAGTAAGAAAAATTTTTTGGTATGACGTCAAGCTTTCGGAAATGTTTATTTCCTTTTTCAGGACTTACTAAAAAATTGTAAACAAATCAACAACACAGTTACAATTTCATAGATTGAATGAGACTACTCACCATCGTGAGTTTGAGAGAAGCTAGTTCCTTTATAACAATCAAAACTAGGTGGTTATCTTATGCAGAACAAACAGTGTAAATGTAGATTCAATTTAGATTTCAATCTACATTTAATTGTAGATTGAAATCTTAATTGTACAACAGCATGGTTCAATTGAGAATATTTGTTTTAGGTTAGTCACGAATAAATGTGACCACATAGATGTGTGTCCAGTGTATATTTATAACTGCCCAATGTTTTTTATTAATCCATGAAGCTGACAGTTTACACCAATCACGTACTCTTTTGTGGGAGTCGTGGAACATGATGAGTTGTTTGACAGTTTCGTGTTTACAATGTGACATTATGGACTATAATTGGTATGGCAACAATTAATGTTGAGTGGATTCTATTGAATTGTTCGGTGAATTGTTATTAAATTTTTCAAAGTGCAATTTAAGTATATATGTGTAAATAGAACTAATATTATCAAAGTCAGATTTTTTATTCATTGCATTATTTTCCCTATGTATATGGATCGTATCCAGAAAGGAACTTTTGAATGTGTCACGTCAATGATCCTAGTATCATCAAAATTTGCTAAATGGTTTTGTTCTATGGCATGTTCGGTCAACGCACAAGAAAGTTTGTTACATCTGATGTCACTTTTGTGAGACGTATACTATGTCCAGTTTGTCCAATGTATGTTTGGTCACAGTCTTTGCAATTTATTTTGTATACCACGCACAATTTCTCTAAATATTTTAATGGAGTTTTTGTTTTTGAAAAAAGTTTATACACAGTTAAACAAAAACTCTTTTAAAACATTTAAAGAAATCGAGCGTAGTATACAGAATAAATTGCGAAGACTGTGACTCCCTAAAGTAAAACCAAGTTAGTGCGTTAGTAGTTATTCAACAGATGAAATTAATAGTAAAAAGCATTTTCTTTGTTCTATTTTCGTTTGTTTTATAGAATTTAACATTTTCCTTTACTATAAGACTTTAAACGTTTTTTTTTATTATTTTGTCCATGGATTCGTTTTTCTACTTATCATACTTTATATTTCAAAACTTGGACTTTCATTTTCTCTTGGACTGACATCCTCGTAGAATAAGATGAAGTTGAGAGATCAAAAACAAATCAGAGACTTTTTGTCAATCTATCGAGAACGGAATAGTGAATGAAAATCATTTTAATTAAGATTCAAATTCAGTTCTGGAATCCCATAACGAGAGAGAATATAAGTGGTGAGTATATTAAATGACCAGATTTCAAAAAGACCGGCCTTCGTGCGATCGGCATCAACCCTACAGCCTTTCCGGAATTGCCTAGTATTCAAATTTTGATGTGGATAAATCTGCATCTGGTGACACCAGCTGCCAAACTTGATTTAAAAAGAAAAAATAAATCCGAAAGGAGCGTTTATAACACTGTGATTTCAGCGCTACACCCTGGCGACTTAAATTTCTTTACCGAATCGAAGAAAATAAGTACCTCCTGACCCAAGTTATCTTTTTGGAAGTCATTAGATGTGGCAATTAGTAGATATATGATGTTTAAGGGTTTTTTATAAACTTCGGTTTAGATTAATTTTTTCATTTTCAACACATATTATGTTTCTGAGGAAAAAGAGAAAAAGGGGTTCTCAGTGTTAATGTTATTAATGATAAAATTCGAAACCTATTTTTCAGTTGTTTTCCGCAGATTTTTTTTTAAACAGATATTATTTCTTAGAGATATCTCTAGTCAGGTATTATCACAATTTTTCATACAATAAATTGCATTTAAAATTTTATTATTATTGATGTTTCATACATGATATAAAGTATAATTTCAACATTTGCTTGAAATACCGGTCCTTGGAAGGTATTTCAATATTCTAGGACGTGCTATATAGCTATCGAACATACAACGAAATATTATTGCATTTTCACAGCTGTCACACGTATTTTGAAGCCATTGGAGAGAGTTTACGTGAAGATTAGGATTTTTATCAAAGATTATAGTATAGGAAATGAAGGATGTTCGACATATTTGATCTATTATTCCGATTCTTGAAAGTAAAAAAAGGGTTCACTTACTTAATTCAACTCAAACAACAAGTAAATAAATAATTTTGATGATGAATCAGGTTATTCATTCAAGTACTCACCAAAGAAGTTCATGATTTTTCGAGTCGTTGCAATGGAACAAATTCCTTTATTAATCATTGCATCAGATAAACAGCTGAATAGTGGGCCCGTAGCTAATTGGACAAAGTATGGTAGAGAAGACAACAGGCTGTTCTGAAATTTGAAGACAAAATTTGAAGATATGCCAAAATATTTATGTTTAAAAATAGACTGAACATATTGGTGGCTTGCTTTTGACAGGATAAAAATTGTTGCTTTGTATGATGCTAGACATTCCAATCACAATAAACACTGATGTTGAATATTCCAAAATCTTCTATTCTGTGAATTTTTCATAGGTGTGAGGAATTTGGAACAGCGGAAAGAAGACCACGGAGTGGGCGACCTCGAGTATCACACGAAAGAGAGGATCGGCACTTGGTTCAATAGGCACGTAGGCATCGGAATGCTTCACCCTTTAGGGCTCACTTTCATTTCGCCACGTCACAGTCAAAAAAGACTCCATTGGGCGAGTCCTTGAGCAAGACTACCTTTAAGGGTACTTACTCTTCTCTAACGACACCGTGCGTCCGCTTACAATAGGTCGAGGGCATAGAGACAGTGGCGGTGGGTCTTGTTTGTAGATGAAACCACAATTGGACTGCAGAGTTATGGCCATAGGCAAAGGGTATGGAGAGAGCCATGTCGTCAATGAAGATAACATTTTTCTCGAGAGGTTGCTTTCTATCAAAAAGGAACAGTAATGTTTTGGGGGGATCATGTTCAATAGCTGAACGCCATTGATTCATATACGTGATAATATAACAAGTAGAGTCCATATTGAAAATGTTAATTGGTGAGAATTTCATCTTTATCAACGATAACGGCCGGACACATTGGTTTGAGGAGAACTGGAACAAATTACTCGATGAGACTGGCCACCTGAGTGGCCAGAATCCTGTTGATAACATGTGAGTTTTCTTCCTAGAGCTGTTCAAAACCCCAAAATGTAGAAGAGTTAATTGCAACAGCAGTAGCGGAATGTAACAATATTTCGCAAGGAAATATCAATCACTTGATTGTCTCAATATGCCACTGTAAATAGGCTACTGAGAAGCACAGGTTCATGTTTTCATTTGATTCACGTACAAATTGCAATATTTTTGATATTGCTTCTGCCCTCGTTGAAATTGTTTAGAAGTATATTTCTGCAGAAAAATATATTCACAACTGAATCATAGTTTAATCACAATTTGTTATTTTATTTCGAAATGAAGTAAATCAGAAAATAACTGTCGGGTTTAAAACTTGTGTATTTCCATGACATAACGAGCTACTCAACAGGACTTTTGACGAAAATGGCAACTGTTGAATAGGCCCATTTTCAATGTTCTTTATGTAATTTTTGAAATACCCGATATATTTCCCACAATCGTATATTTTTGAGTAATCTGAATGTGGAAATCAGTAAATGTCGTTTTTTTATTAGAATAGAACATTACTTCGATACGCCATGTAACTATTTAGAATAATATTATTGGTGATCGAGTAAAAACGGATGAATGAACTCTGAAACTTTTATAAGAAATATATAACTGATACTTTATTTCACCACTTCAAAATTCCAATGGGTGTTCGATGTCACATACACTTTTACCAAAAATATTACATGCTTGCTAGACAGAATTGCAACATCTGGCAAAAAACTGTCTCACGATGGAAGTTTCGCTAACTAAGTTGGTATCAGGTTATCACAACTGTTTAACTTATCCGCCAACTTGGTTTAGCGAAACTCGTTTATAATGTTTTCACAAACATTAATCCTTCTGTATTTTATGCTTCATATAGCACACCGTTTGTAATCATGTAGAATGTGAAAAGCCAAACAAAATAAATTCATCAATCATTGTGCATATTAATGGAAGATCGTGAAAATTGTCTATTTTTATTCAAAGTGTGAATACATTTTAGGGCGTAAAAATCTTTAAGGGAGATACCCTACAAGTGAGGGCAATCCACAAATAATCCACAGAAAACGGGGGCTTATGATACATCATTCATGAGTTTCAATTAAAAATCAACATTTACAAAAATTGAATAATCGGAATAACGAAATTAGTCACAAGAGTATCCGGTGGAATTAGACCAAAAAATAGGAGTGAAGGTACAAAAATTCGCACCTAGCTCAAAATTGGTAGTTCAAAATCTACTATACTTATGAAAATGGATGTTTGTTGGTTGGTTGGTTGGTTGGTTGGGTAGTAAGTGATAAACTTCTACATCGCTCAACCGATCGTGATGAAACTTGATATGTATAAGTAATTTTTAATAGAGAAGGTTTTTAGGCTATCAATTTTACTGTAACTCGCCACTGGATGGCGCTGTAGAACAATTTTTTGAAAGCACTGTTCTATAACGCTGCGCACGCCTAAGTTCGTTGAATTCTGAATCTGTCAAAACATTGGAACAGCAGCGATACAGCAATATAGTACTAGTACTATTATGAATGAAACCTAAAAAATCCTGAAAAATTTACTCGGGGTGAAAGGTCACCCTGTTTCACCAAAACGGTCAGTTTTGTAATAAAAAATTGTAGATCAGATAATCATCTATAAAAAAATCTATAACTATATTTATAAAAAAAGTGATAACAGTTATCACCCGAAGACGAATGTGGATACTAACAATCGAAACGTCGTGACATAACTTGGTTTGAAATCTTTCCATTTTTTTATTTAATTTTTTGTTATTGATGATTTTTAATTTTTGTTTTTCCAGTTTTTTATTAATATTTCCATTTTCATTTGTTTGTTTGTTGCTTGTATGTTAAATCTTTGTAATTTCAGTTTTTTCTTTAATAATATTGTTATTTTCGGTTAATATTTGTTATTTTTAATTATTTTTTTCAGGGTTTTCAAATCAATTTTAATTATGTTAGACAATGGAAGTCTGAACTAACGAAATACACTTCTGCTTCCACTTATTCTTGTTCTTATTTTCTTTTTGTTCTCTTCCTTCACTCTGGGTGGAAGTAAATCGCCTCAATAGTGATAAATTTCTTGTCTTCTCATTGGTATCGAGCGAATCCTCAACTGTTGGTGATTCAACATTGAAGCACGACTGGCCTTGACAATTCAGATACGTTAAAGAATAAAACAGTTCAACTTTTTCGCATAAGTTGCATAAAATTGTGTTTAGCAGTTTTTCTAGCGCATTCTTTTGAACCCTAACCCCAAAACACACTTTTGAACCTTGGTAATATACCCATAAGACATGTTGATGAGCAGCCGCTGAGGTTGGAGGAAAACAAGCTGATTGTATTTGTTTTTTATCTCGAGTATTTTTAACGAAACATGCACATCGAAACTCATCTAATCACGTAGTTTTTTAGGAGCTCCATACAAAGAGAGAAGAAATCGAATTACGAATTCCACTTCTTGAATTATTTTTTTTTCAAACTTCAGCACATTGAACTGAATCTTGTTCTTCAAATATTTCAAAAACTAGTGTTTCACCTTTCCTAAAAAAATGCAGATATCGTATCACAGCCAGTTATTGTGTCTAAAAATAAGCATGTAAAAGTAGATGAACTTTTCGATGAATATATTTCCAATTTATGTTGAGCTTTTTCAGTTTACGGAAAATAGTTTTTTTGATTGGACTTCGAGTGGTGAGTGCTACGAGTGAGTCTACATCTTCACCTACAGCAATAGTATTTTTGGATTGAATTGCGCTATTGATGTTTCAATTATCATTACATCAATATCATCATTAGCTTGTTACCAATATATTTTCAGCAGCAATAAAATGAACCGAGAGTTGTTGTGAGTTTTTGCAAAAAATTCTGTTGACTTCATCAGACGATGAAGATATAGCTGAAGTTCTACTCCTCTTCTAACTTTTTGAACTGTTATATCTCAGAAGTAGTGGCTCATAGGAAAAATGTATCGTGGCATATTTTTTGATAAAAATTACCGTTTTGTTGAAAACCACGAAAAACCCGTTTTTGTAAGCTTTGACCCCACATAAATTTTTTTCAGTTATCGAATCGATGACGATTTTTTAGATTCCATTTATGATGGTGTTCTGAATTATCCCGCCTTCTTTGAGCTGGGTGCGAATCTTTGTACCCTTGGATGTCTAAATCGACTGGAATAAAGACGGATGACATATGGCACTACTACTGCCAGGAATCAACTTACCGACTTTATATCGAAATGCATAACTCCACTCATATAAAGGGGCATTTGAGTTTGCAATGTCCAATAACCCCATACAAAACCACATTGTGTAATTATTAGTGTCCAGAATGGACCTGATAACATCATCTTGATCCAGGGCGTTGGAATTTTCTGCAAATTCATAAAACTTTGTTGGCAATCAACTTCAAATTATTAACACAGGTTCTTTTGAAGAATAATATCACTTGTTTCAGACTTGTACAATTGAAACATACATTTCTATATCCTAAATGATCGTAAGTTTTCTCACAGCCTAGTAGTCCAGTGGAGTCCAAAGACTAATGAACTGTAATGAGTTCAACTGTGAGTATTGGAATTTTATGTTTTTTTATGGATTCCAATAAGATTTTTACAAAATAGTTGAAATTTGTGAAACTAATTCAGCAGTTCAGTATATTTAGTATACTCGAACTAATTTACTGTAATGAATATGAAATAAGTGATTAATACCATGTCTCAGGCTAATAAACACATACCGCGTCAGATCATCAGTAAATATCAGTCGATGTATTTCGAAGATTCAGCGAGAAGAACTTGGAAACAGAATGCTTATCGTTAACGATGGTATGAACTGATGTGATTGAGAGTTTGGATTAATTCATCCAGGAATTCAATATCTTCTTCTCCTATTTTTGAACTCTAGGATGTTACGAGTTGATAAAATAGTAAATAATATATAATTGATCAGAGTGTCTGATTTTTATTTGAGGAATTATGTTGGAATTCTTTGATATATAGTTATTGCATTTATTTTGACTCATTTATGACCCTCTTTATAATATGCAGTGAAATTGTCGTTATTCATCAGTATTCAAAGAAAACTACAATTGTACTAAATGGCTATATTCAGAATTTATTGCAGAATCCGAAAAAATATTGAAAAATCTGAAAACCTATTTAAAAATAGTGGCGTCGGTGTTGCGACGCATTAACGGATGGACCCTAGTGCTGAATCTTTGCGTAAATAAGATCCTTTGACATCAAAATCATCTGCTTTCACGAAATATGGATATTATTCTCTTTCATTTTCTAGAGATTTGCCCGCAGATTTCTATCTGTGGCACCTTCTATGGGGGGTTATTGTAACAACATACTAAATTTGAAAAAACTTTGGAAGTTGACTGTTTCGGAAATTTTGGCGTACGCATTATATACCTAGGTGCATTATAGCCCAATTTTATTAATTTGTGAAGAAAATTTACTGAGATAGGTTCACGTTGGAAATATTTCCTAATAATGTCCGATTCATACCATTATACGAAGAAAAACAAAGTTATGTTTCTATCATCTAGCTCACTTCATTACCTAGTGTTTCTTCATTAATTTTTACATTATGATCCGTTTCGAATGCATTATTGATTCGTGTTCTTTATTGTCTAAAATATTTATGGATAAATAATCAACTGTTTCTTGGGCAATAGTTTCCATTCTTCGAGACATTCCATGAATTAGCGTTTGAATATGTTCCGGGTCGGTCGGTAGCCGGGCGGTTCGACGTGGGTGTGTTGTTCACTCAGTCAATCGGCCGATGTGTGTAGTATAGTGGTGAGTCCCGTCCTAAAGTTGTATTTTACCATAATGTGTCTTAAATTTAGATGACAGAAACATAACTGTGTTTTCCCTCGTATGTATGAAAACCATACTTCATTAAAATACCTGATCAATGTGAATTTATCTGAGATTTATTTCCTTCTTCTTATTCATTGAATAAATTATCAAATTATAGAGTTACAAATAAGAAAATGTTTTTAATATTTCAAGATGACTGATTTTTACGCATCTGAGTGTAATAATAATTTTCAACAATTGTTGGATTCTTCTATATATCTACGAATTTTATCAAATAATGAAAGTAGTACTTACTTTAGTCGAGTCTTGTTGCCCCAGACTGTTTTCGATATAGAATCGTTCTTCACGGGATATTGTTGGGTGGACAGCTGGGGAATTACACCCAATATATGCAAACATGAGGCACCAAACCAAACCCAATCCATTGAACAAGTATAATGCCATTGGCCATCCGTACCATCCAGCAGATATGTAGCCTGTTAGTAGCATGCATACCACCGTTCCAACGGGGGAAGCTTAAAAATGTTATGCCAAATAGGTTGCAAATATTGATGAATTTTTACAAAGAGTTGGTTCGAGAAATGAAGACAATGTAGAAATTTCTGATCGAATCACAAAAAATCGAAATTTTTGATTACATGAGATTACATCTCGTTTCCAAATTATTGATAAAGTAGTAACTTTTTCGCAGTGTTGCTATGTGTTACTCGTGTGTGAATTTGTCTACATATTTAAAATGTTTTGAATTGATTTTCTACGTCTAAGATTCTTTCAGCTATAAAAACGAAACTTAGTTTTCTTTAATTTATTTATTTTTGTGAAACGTTTTACCATTTTCTTATGTAATACTAATCTGAAGCTGATGTTGAAAGTTAAAATTGTAGTAGTGATTTTTGGAATGCGTCATTCAACCAAAACGTATAATTATCCACATAGAAAAAAATTCTTGAAAATGTACAGAACAAATTACATAGAATAACAGTGTAAGACCTATAAAGATAACAAAACCGTTGAAGGCCAACAAAATACATCCTTATAAAGTAAAGCAAATAGTTATGTTTTATCACCTATAGCCGTGAATTACATTTAAATTCTTCGGACAATATTTGCTTTTGCTTTCAAAAATCAACTACCTTCTAAATTTATCAAAATGTTCTTATTATTTAATTTGCAACACAATACATGTGGCTTTGAATTGAAATATTGATTATCAAAATTTCAGAGATCTCTACACAAAACTCTACACAGAAGTCTAAATTATATTTTGATGTTATAGTGTGTATGGGAACGTGGTGACAGAAGAACGTTAATGATGGGTTGATAGTTGATATGGAAATGTTAAATTCACTGAAGCTGACAGAAACTTGCAGGTGACAAATAAAATTATTGGTGTGAAGTATTAATAACGCTAAGTGAAAAATGTAAAATATTTAATTTTTATAGATATTGCGATATTTCCTCAGCCCTGATGAATAATGTTAATTATATTCGAAACGTCGGGAAGAAAACAATTGTTTTTCTAAAGAAAAATTGATCCTGTTACCCAACCAACCTCTTTTCATTAATCACTAAACCAGTTAACAAAAGATTTAGTGATTGATTCAGAAAAATATAGTGACTACTGCAAAGTAACTAGAGAGTATTTATTTGAATTGAAGGGGTAATTTTTTAGGAGTGATTATTTTTTGGGAAAGAAAGTTTTTGGCTTTCTACTACTCCATCTTGATACAA
>WOGN01010510.1:0-10376 GCA_015342105.1 Leptinotarsa texana | reverse complement strand
AACTGTATATTTGTGATGTTATCATGGTGACTGTATGCTTTGTCATGAGAATTGTTATTCTTGGACAATAAAGTATATTTTTGATTTGATTTGATTTATTTTTATATTTTGTATCAACTGTTCCTATATAATCAGAAGTTTAATATTCATTTTAAGAAATCAGCAAAACTATTGATAAACATCAAATTAAAGAAAAAAAAAAGTCGGTACTTCAGTCCACCTTAATAAATGTTCGATCACTTTCTGGTGGTAATTAAGCTCTGGAATAGACTGCTGTTGTTCAAATGTTGTACTTTAGATTTCATAATGCTCCACAAAAACTCTCGTGGGTTATATCAGGTGATCTAGCAGGCCCTTATAAGGGACATTTCCCTATCAACTGGGTCAATAATTTTCATATAACTACTTTTGAACTAGGCTGTCATAATGGGGAGGTATTTTTCTTGCTGAAACGTAATTTCAGTTGACAACTTATTTGAGTTTGTCAGCTATTCAAACCAGTAGATAGGCACACGTGGTCCCTTAGAATTACTTACTAGATCATCTGATAGACACCTTTAGATATTTTTGAGGGCATACATGACGTAAAGCAAACGATATACAATCATACATTTCATAATTCAAGAGATGAATTTGTGAACAGACAGATTTAAAATTATTTCATCTTATGTGGGATAAAAATATCTAAAAACAGTATAAGGGATACACGATGACTTACAGTATAAGAAAAAAGGAATTAATACATCAATTAAAATTATAAGAATAACAATAAAATTTCATTTGGATTTCTCGTTTGAAATTGAACAGATGAAGATTCGTCCCCAAATTTTGAAAGATATGATTTAACTAGTAGTTTTTTTTAAATTTATTTCACTGAAAATCAAAGTTGAATATTTTCGACTTTCTCTAATCAAATGTATGAGGCAACAAATTTGGTTGAATACCTAAAAGATATCGTTGTATATATAAACTTGATGTAGGTTCCAAATATGATAATTTGAATTTACATTTTATTATTTTATTCAGCAGTCTCCTTAGAGGACTCAGTATTGATGAATTAGCTGTTACCCAAATGGAAATTGAATATTTTATATTCGAATATATCAAACAGAAATATATATATTTGAAATATTTTGAAGAAATGACATTTCTAACCCTTAATAATATTCTCAATATTGACATTATTGACTGAAGTAATCAACTATAAGATTTATATTATTAGAAACTGTCAAGTTTCAAAGACTGACACATGATGGCGCTGTGGATTTTTTACAGGGAAGACGACCAAAATACAACCCCGATGATGAAAGTGATTCAGATGATTCCGTCAGGACCATTATCGAGTCTCCGCCGAGTTCAAGTCACTCTAGTCGAGAATCAAGCTGTGAAAAAGATAGATGTAACGTCGAAGTAATCTGTGATAACGGAAAAAAGTTCCTAGGGGACCATGTTATTTGTACATTGCCGTTGGGAGTTCTCAAGCAAAGTGCAAATAACATGTTTCAACCGCCTCTACCTGATTACAAATTGGAAGCTATTGATAGGTGAGAATGTCCTGACGAATAACTTGAGATTTCTTTATTACGGATATCTTCCATTATTTTCTAACCTTCACTTCTCTGGTGTGATTTGAAATTTCCAATATTTCAAATACTTGAAAAAGTTTTTTTTAAGGGCACAGGTTATGCAACACTTTACATACTTTACAAAATGTTGTCATATAGTTTCACAAGTTTCCTTGTACAGGCTGATGTAATCGTAGCTAGTAAGGTGATAAGCCTTGCACAATTAATTCGATTGATAGGTTATTTAAGTGTATATTGCAGTTGATCAAATACGGAGAACATCTTATGATGTCAAATCTGGAAAATGTCCAATCATTGTTTCCAGTTCATCTATAAACGAGTATAATTCAGATATCATAGATTATAAGGAGGAACACCATCTTATTGTCATATCATGGTTGAATATGCCAGATTTTTTTTCTCCATTATAGTTTTGCAAAAATATTATGGTCATGTGAAGATATACTGTTTTTGAATAAACTTTATTTATTTAAGAGTATTTTGGTTGGAACTGAAGTGGGATATTTGTATTTTGGAGAAGAATGAACCTTTCTTTTACCAAAATACTACCAAAAATGTGGTAGTAAACTAATATTTAGAAAAAAAACTTTTCGGCTTTCTACTTCTCTATCTTTACACAAGAAAATGTTGAAGTAGAAAGTCATAACATTTTTCCGAAAGTTAATCTCTCCTAAAATTTTTCAATAAATTCTTCAATCGTCCATTTTCAGATTGCTTTTTGGAACTGTGGATAAGATTTTACTAGAATATGAAAGACCATTCCTTCATCCCAATATAAGCGAAGTTCTTTTGCTGTGGGAGACTGACAAAGAAAAGTATTCGGATATAACCAAATATTGGTATAGGAAGATATATTCGTTTTCTAAAATATCGGAAACTTTAATTTTAGGCTGGATTTCTGGGAAAGAAGCAGAATATATGGAAACCTTATCGAATGATGTGATTATTGATACTTGTACAACGATACTGAGGAAGTTTTTAAATGATCCTTTTATACCAAAACCAAAAAAATGTGTCTGGTGAGTTATTTGAAATAGTCTATATTTTTTTTCCAATTCTGTATTGAGGATGAATATAAAAAGTATGTCGATTGCCCTTACCGAATTTGATTTGATATTTATGGGTGCATAATCATACATTCAGAGATATCAAGTGGTTTTTAAATCTGACTCACTTTTTTTTCTAATTATTGTTTACTCTTAGATAATTTAATAGATATTTGTGTATACTATTTTATGTTCATTGTGTATTTTTTTAAACATAATAGTAATTCTTCAAGTTGAAAACAATTTGTTTAGGTTAAAAGTGAGTGGGTCTATTGCGAACATCATAAAAATAACTCGGCAAAAGTGTTTAATGTGATATTTTTCCATAAATTTAGGACAGCTCAACAGTTTTGTATGATTTGTTATAAAATGGTTTTATTGTGTGTCGCTGGTCTATTGATCACTAAAATAATGCAAAGAATATAGGACTGGCTGTGAAGCTTTTTAACAACAAATCTTTTTTTAGTACAAGTTGGTATAGCCAACAATATACTCGGGGATCATATACGGCCATTGCTGTTGGTGCCTCACAATTAGACATAGAATATCTGGCACAACCAATTTATTTGGATGAGAAAGAAACTAAGGTATGTAAAAAAAGAATAACTGGTATTTTACTGAAACATATTTATAAACCTATTAAACTAACTTTATTTCAATCAATCAATTTATTGCATAATATCTCATTATAATGGATTTTGCATAATCAGAAAGACTTAAAAATATAATAATTCATACTTATTAGTCAGTGAGCTATGCTTGGAGACTGGCAGTAAACAAATCTAAAGAAATTAACTTTAAATGTTCGAGCCAGTCTCGAATATACATACACAGTAGGTTGGATGGACATACGCCTATCAGAAAACAACTACTCCTCTGGCCAATACCACGAAGGGCGTTGGATTATATCCTACAGGCGTCAGTGCAGGAATCTTCACAGAAAATTTCCTGCATGTGCAATTGGCAATACAACTGAAAGAATCGACCTTCAATTTTGGAACGGGCACACTTGAATGTTTTAAGTTCATTTCTTTAGATTTTAATAATACATACTTACGACAAAGTACACTTAAAAAAATTCAGTATAAGTTATAGGTTTGACAAATGTCTTAATCCGAAACGTTGAAGTTCACCCTAGAAGATGATCAGAGTTCCTTGTAGCGAAATTTCATATAATAACTTTTTAATTATTGAATTGTGTAGCAATCCTGAGAATAATATCTGATTCAGTTCCGTAACAAATGTTTGAAGTACAAACTGAATAGGAAAAAGTGTTTTTTGTATAATTGAATCTTTATATAATCGAAGTAGTTGTTTCAAAAGTATTATTTCTTTCGTGTGATTTGATGTTTATATGAAAATTGTTATTTGTAGAGGGTTTCTTCTTCTTCAGTTTGTATCTGAGAGTAACTTCTATGTATTTTAAAATCAATTCCTACCTTTCCCAACTTTAAAAATTTTCCACATTTTTGTGTGAATATGGAGAAGTAAAAAAACAAAATATTTCTTCCCCCTCTCCTAAAAAGGTATCTCTTTCCTTATTTGTTATTGTTGGAATTTGAAATTACTCAGATGCGTTCTGAAAAAAAAATCTGTTTAAAATCTGTTTTTCCTTAAATCAGCTGTCGCCCCCATACGAACGACAACTCTCAGAAGTTGAGAAACTTGTGCGAGCTAAGGACTAACGAGGTCTTACCTTTTAATGTGTGATTTCTAACAAATAATTAACAAAACATTTTTTTTTAAGTGACAATCTAATTTTACCTTTTTTTTTCACCAGCCTGTGTTATTGTTTGCTGGCGAACACACACACAGCAATTTTTATTCGACGGTTCACGGGGCCTATCTCACGGGCAGGAAGGCTGCCCAAACCGTAATGTCTGCTGAAGCACCTAAAGAGATTGTCGTGGACTGCGAGGACGCAACGGATTTGAGTTCGTGGGTGCAAGGCATACGTTTGGAATGAGATCCATTAATTATGACGAATTTTGAGTTTCCAGAGTAGAAAAATTTAAAGGCTGTTGATGTTGACTGCGAAATGAGGGGTCAGCAATAGTTTTGATTTCAGAGGAGGATTTTGATTTCAAGTGGATAGAGTTTGTTCGGCAGCAACTCTGAATCTCTGGTTTCCAAGAGAATATCAGATGAGAATGTAGATGAAGACTAGCTGAAGATCAAGCTGAACAAACTTTCCTAATACTTTGCAAGAATTATCTGTCAAACTTCAATTTTTTTTGTTACTGACTCCTAGGAATTATGGAAATTTCTATTATTTGTTTGGTTTTTTGGGCAGAAGGATACATGGTTTGTGAAATATAGGTATTACTTGTATCCATATACCTAAATTTAAACTGTATAGCTAGATTGATATGATCAATTGCCCAAATTTAAGGAGTTGACAGTTTTACATATATTATTTGTCTAATAAATCATAAAAGATATGTGAAACCAATAAACCATTCTTTGTGTATTTCATCAAAAGATATATTGAAAAAGTTACTCAAATAAAAATGGTTTTCAAATCATTAAACACACCATATAGTATTGAAAACACAGAACTAATACTTTAGGTTTCAGTTCTGTTTTCAACACAGCAATAACCTATTGCAATCAACAACACAACATGCAAGAATGGAATATAGTACATAGGACACAGACAAGTCACATGGAAAAGTCCAAAATGTCGATACAAATTTGACGTTTTATGTAAAAATGGCAGCTCCTTACTCTCCTTATGTAGTGCAGAAGGAAAGCCTCCCACCTCTTGTGAATTATCAAGATCAGTCGAAATTCACATTCACATGAAGAGGCATCATTTTAGTACTTTTTGATAATAAAGACATCACTCTTGTGAATAATCATATTATGGCCAGTGCAGCCTTTACTGATTAATTGGCAGCTTTGTGTTTCTATTGAGATTCTACAGAGAAACGATAAATATGCTTTTAATAAAAACTGTATTGAAAACTTACTTCAGTTTCACTTTAATGAAATTAATAAAAACACTTTTGTCTAATTACCACCAGTCAATTTTATTTATAGGACCGGTTTCGGGTTCAACCCTATTATCAAGTATTAAAGTGATCATAAATTACCACAAATTAAACCAGTCATCAATCACACATATTACTTCAGTTTATTCTAAGTAATGTTCATAATGTTCTACATTCTACTCTTCTACTCCCTGGCAGTAATTAAGTTTTTTTTGGAATTCATTACGTTAGGAAATTTTCCTAGGCAGTTTCCTTGCAAGCACTTCTTTTTACATTCATGCGTTCTGAAAAGAACTGGAGTTGTATATTTAGATGTCACATATTACCTCTAAAACATCTAGAGGCCATTCTGAGGCACCACATCTGCCTATCTGCCGGCTTGAATAATTGACCGACCCAAGTGAGTTTTTGAATAATAATAATATCATTTATTGCCCAACAGGTAACACCCAATTGCAGGACATAATTAAATACACCAGTACTGATAATAGATAAAATAAATTAACAAATCATGTTCATTCTTGACATGCTATATGAATATAACATAACAATGATATATAACTTCGAATAGAAAACAAAAGAAAGAAAACTAAAACAAAGAAAAAAAACTGATAGTATAACTATTCATTGCGCTACATGGTAAGAGTGATTATTGTAATGTCTTTTATCCATCTAAATGAAACACCTTGAAGGTTATTCAAAAACTATATTTTTCAATTTCCGGCCCTTGAATACCGCTTCTTTGCCCTCTTCTGCGCGGGCGTATCGAAGCCTCTTCCAAGCGATCTAATTCTTCCACTTTCACTTGCACTGGTAACCCATAATTATTTTGAGCTGACTCTGTCGTTAATGCGCTGCTGATGGCTTTTTCAAATGTTAACATTTCGGTTTTGGTAAATAAGGTATCCAAAATTCTTCCAGCTTCAAAACCACATATAAATTTATCCCGAAGTGCATTGTCTAAATAAGTACCAAATTTACAATGTGTAGCAATACTTCTAAGACGAACTGAATATCCTTGAATGCTTTTTAACACATTGCCATCAAGGTAAAAAAATTGAGAATCAATGCCTTTTAAAAATATTCAAAAAAATAACAGTGTTTTTACACTGTTGAGGATTACATTGCGTATAGCCGAGCCAACCGCAATGCGGTTGGCTCGGCTCGGCGGTTGGACTTTCTTTTTTGATATGCTACAAACAAACATATTGTAAAGTAATTAAATAAAATCTATCTATCTATCTGTCATCTCTTTAGGGATTGATCATGGGTGTAACGTTTTGCTAGTTCCGCAATTGTTGAAGTCATCAGGCCGTAGGTGCCACTGGGTCCTAAAATTCTTAGTCTAGCCGCTTCCTTGGCTAAAGAGTCAGCAATGCGATTACCTTCACTCTTGTCGTGCCCTTTAACACACCTCACGATAATGTTATTATCTACCGAGGGTTTGGCTAAATCCTGGTGGCACTCTAGTACTAGCCCTGTGGTAATACGTTGTCTGTTCAAGGCTAATAAGGCGTGTGTGCTATCAGTGCAGATTTTTATTTTTTTGTCAGAAATTCCTTTCCTGGTTATTTCTTTTGTGGCAATTGAAGTACCAGCCAGTTCTGTTTGAACCACGTTGGTATTTTTTCCCATTACCCACTAAATCCTTAGGCTTAGTGATCTGTGTACACTCCACATCCTGAGCTTTCTTTGGTTTTTGAGCCGTCTATATACAGGATATTCCATATTCGATGGTCCATTAGACCATGGTCTATTAGACCATGAAAATATTTTCATGATTGCAATGTTACCATGTAACAGACATCAACTTTGGAATTTCAAATGGAAATTTCGGGGGGAAAAGTATTATTGAACATATCGAATAATGAATAATGACTTTACATTAGTTCAGAAAGGTTCAATAGAATACATGAATGAAATTTCATAGTGGGTGTATGACAAATATTACTATTTTGACACAAGAACTTACACTTTTCAAAATTAAATTGATAACAAAAATAATTCTACACTAGAAAACAAGAGATAATATTGTGAAACTAGCTTCGCAATTATTTAACATTTGATACTGATATGACAAAAAATCAGTAGCTCATGTGCTTAAAATGCTGATCATTTATTTGTAAACATTGATGGATTGATGTTATTACGTGATCAGTTGTGGCTCTGCGGATTTCCGACGGCTTGATTTTCTCGAAGACACATCTAACCCGATCTTTCAGTTCCTGTTTCGTATAGATTGGTGTTCTATTTACCTTTTCTTTAATTTTCCCCAGAGGTGAAAATCTAGGGTAGTCAGATCCGGTGATCGAAGCTGTCAAATCCAAGGACCCAAACGATGTATCCACCGATCTTCGAACATATCAGTTAGTTCCTTACTCACTTCACGTGTGCATTGTCCAGGAGCTCCATTCAACTAATACCAACAATTCCGAGGCAAATTCAGCGCCAAATTATCCAGAAAATCACTCACAGTCGATCTCAGAATATCTAAATATTTTTTAGAATTCAACTTTTCCTCATAAATGCAAATAGAAACTTTATCATCCATGAGCATACAAAAAATATTAAATTTGAATTTTTGTCGGAATCCCCTTTGATCAAAAGTGATTATTTCGACAACTGAATATTTTCTCACGTAAAAATTGTGATTTATCAGTCCATTTATTTTTCTTTAAGTTTGGATCTTCGAATGTCCATGTTAGTGCCATTTCGTAAAATTCTATTCGTTTTGGTGGATCATCTCTATGCAAAGCTTGCAGCCTAATTAATTTATAATCGTGTATATTATGCTTTTGTAAAATTCTCCATATAAAAATTCGCGATGTTCCCAAATCAACTGCAGCACTAGATACTGATGTATGAGGATAAGCATAAAAATATCCTAAAATGTTCATTTCATTTTCCATATTATCAGTAACCGGACTCACAACCTCAATATGACAGTCGGACAGGTTATGCATGAAGAAGCTATAACCCTTTATAGTGCAAATCATACAATAAACTGTATTAATTAGTTTTGAACAAGTTATTGTCAAATCCATTATTGTGTTTTTTAAATCAGACTTATATCATAACACACCATTATCCTTGTCGAAATTCGGTTGTGAAATTCAAAATTAAAAACTCTTTTGATATTCGAGTAGATGATTGGAAATAGAAAAAGTTTCACCATATTTATTTAAGGAGTGAATTTTAGAAGGCCCGAGACCTGCGTTTAAAATTTTAAGAATGTGTGTATTATGCACTTGATTTTTGATTTTATTGGAAATTTTATGCATAGGAGCAATTTTTTTAATAGTTCATATCTCATAAACAGTCAGAAATAGGACATAGTTGATCAACGTTGTTCAGATTGGTTGGCTGAATTGGTTCCATTTGAAAAAAAATAGTTATGGTTGTTTATGAAAGATATAAATTGAGACGTATTTTTCATACACTCTGTATAAATTAAGATTTGAGTTCCATTCTGAAATAATAACCACCATATCTAATTTCAATGTTGCCAGAAGTTGAGTTCGATTGTATCAGTTAATTTATGCCGTATTAAATATTAAGAATACAATGTTTTCGCCAAAAAAATTACAAAATAATTAATATTTTAAAAACGATGAGAGATAAGTATAGAACATGTTCAACAAGAGTAATTTGGATTTTGATGCAGACTTCAAAAATGATATAATATATAGGGTGTTCCATTTGAAATTTCCAAGTTGATGTCTGTTACATGTAGATGTAGCAATATTGCGGTGATGAAAATATTTTCAAACTATAGGTAACAACCATTTACATCGATAAACAAAATTTAAAATTCTCATCTTGTTTTGTTCTCTAGAAACGTCTAATAAACCATCGAATATGGAATACCCTGTATATGCCGCATCATTGTGAAAAATCATGTACCTACGAGTTTTTCAAGCAAACAAACACGAAAGCCTATTTAGACCAACAAAGAGGAGATTGTGCGTCATTAGGAATACCATTTTACAAGATACTACTACCTAAACGATATATTTTTTCGTCGCTGGAGATGGATGTGCAATTAATAAGTATTCAAGCAATACCAAGTGCATCCGGCATTCGGATGATGAGGCGCACATGTTTTTACTTCCGTCCTTCGTAATCATTTTCTATTAAAAGGAGTAGGTTGACTTTCATACGACTTGGCTGCCAAGTTGCAACATACTTTATCAAAGTCATATTAGGAAAGCAACACAGACTGATTTTCAGTAGAGATAATGGGCCCCAAGGCACCGTGAGGAAAAATCTATTACATAACGAGATGATGCAGTGGAAATTGATTAACTTCGATTATAGACTACTTTGAATTTCATGGCTGAATTGGGACACTGTATACGAGTTTTTCAACAGATGAATCCAAGTGGCTCATTTATTCATGAGCCTACTACAAAACTACAACATGAAACACCTGCTATTTTTTAAATAACACTTTGGACTTGAGTAAGACCATTATTTTGTTAGACCAATTTTCTGGGTGTACTGGATGCCAGGGCATTCAGGAATCACATGTATTGATAAAGCTGATGAATGCGCTAGAGGCGGATCATCAACTTCATATATAGGTCCTGAACCAGCTCTGGGGGTACCAAAATCATTGGTACGAAACCAGATTAGGACATGGGCCTTTTTAAGAAGCACACAGAGTACTGGACAAAAGTACCTGGCAACAAACACAGTAGAACCTTCATTAGGGAACCGTCCAAGAAAAGAACAGAAGAACTACTTCAATA
>WOGN01010509.1:0-10376 GCA_015342105.1 Leptinotarsa texana | reverse complement strand
GTTTTGATTCACATGTTCTTTCAGTTTTGACTTGAATTTGTATTTATTTGAAATTGCTCTAATGTCTGAAGAAACTAGGTTTATTAGTTTTGGGCCAGAGTATGATATGAATCTCTGAGTGCAAGTTAATCTACAGCGAGGGACATTCGTTTTTTCATGAAGTTTGGCTCGGGTTTCATAATTATGATTTATATTGGGGGTGGGGTTATTATGCATCCATAATATGCAGTGATAAGTTTATAATTTTCTCATCTCAAATAAGTCTGATTCTTTGTATAGTGCTACAGTGGAGTATCTTTTTTTACGATTGAAAATGGTTATCAGGATAGTATTATGCATTACCTCTAGATTATGTAACAGGCTTTTGCTGAGGCCACCCCATATTATAATGCAATATCTCAGAACTGATTCTGCGAGTGAGTTGTATATCATTGTTTGTAGTTTTTTATTATTGAGATTTCTGAGTTGGTAGAATTTATACGATAATTCACTAACTCTTTTAACTGTCTGGTCTACATGTTCGTCCCATCGTAAATGTTGGTCTACATATACACCAATATATTTCATGTTGCGTACCTTATCAACTGTAGGACATGTGCATATCATTGGAGTTTGGCAAATAGATTTGTGTATAGCGAGCTTATTTTTGGAAGGTTGATCTTTATTTGTGGGGGTAAATGTTACGTACTTAGTTTTAGCGATGTTTAGGCTCAAAAGACTTGTGTTTAACCAAAAGAAAACAGATGTAAGTCCCCTTTCAGCTCTTTCAAAGACGTCGTCCCACGTATCGCCTAGAAAAAACAGAGCTGCATTGTCTGCATAAGATACAATGCTGCCTTGGATGTTTTCAAGTTTGTAAATGTCATTGATGTATATCAAGAACAAAATTGGGCCTAGTACTGTCCCCTGTGGGATGCCCATGGTTATAGGTAGTGGATCACTATGAGTATTGTTGATTTTAACAATCTGATTTCTGCCAGATAAGTAATTTTCAAAAAGCTAAAAGGTGATTCCTTTTACTCCAATGAATTCTAAACGTCTCAGTAAGATATGATGATTGACAGTGTCAAAGGCTTTCGCCAAATCTAAAAAGACTGTTGGGCAGTTTTTGCCAATATTGAAATTATTCCAAATACTATGAACCCATTGAAAGACAGCATTTTCTGTTGACATGTGTTCTCTGAATTCAAACTGGCATTCATTTAAAATATTATTCTTGTCTAGGTAATGAACAAGTGTATTTTTCAAGCATTTTTCGAAAACTTTAGCGAAATTGTTTGTGATAGTTATTGGCCTATAATTTGTGGCATATTTCTTGATGCCAGATTTGAATATTGGGATGGTGAAAGAGTGTTTGAAAGCAATAGGTACATATCCTTGTATGAAACATAGGTTAATAATATGACACAATGGAGTCAGATAAAAGCGATTATATTTTTTAATAAATTGAACTGATACATCATCAGGGCCCACGGAGCTGTTGTTGTTGTTGTGTGGATATAATTTTACAACCTCGTTTTCTGTAACCGGATTCAGGAAAATAGAGTTTGTTGGGAGAGAACTCCGGTAATATTCATTTGGTTTGAAGTAAATTATACAATATATCTCGTCTTCAATAAATATTTCAACATAACATCTAGTGGTTCAAGTCCATTAAGCAATTAATTTCATTTTAAAAGTTGTTTTGACTATTTAGATTGTCACTTTCTTAAATTAAATCGCCCATATAGATTATATCTTCACACAATTTTTCATGTATTTTATCGATGTGTTAACCGTTTAAATTACGGTGTTTATCAATTAGTGCCGTACGTGAAAGCATCATTCCGTGATATTCAGTAAGCTGGTGGAAACCGGTTATATTTCCGTTGTTTGCTACATATGGTCAGCATTATTGAATTATTGCCAAACATAAACAACTCGGTAATTATTATTCAATTATTGGTGGATATTTGATCTGCTGAACAATTGTTAGATAACCTCACATTTCGTTTAAATTAGTATATACAGAGCGGACGTGAACCTCGAAACTTTTGATAAGATATCCAGGTCAGATATGATTCACATAAGGAGGTTCCTACTTTTTAATGGAATCATAACCGAGGCGACTTTACCAATTCTCCAGTTTCAAATTGATAAAAGAGGTTTATAATTAGTTGTTTGATAGGTATTCGAATTCTTCGACACTTTTTCATTTTGGAAATATTATCAAGTCAAGTCAGTAGCTTCCGCTATTCTTTGATAAAGGAGCGGGCAACAGGTAGTAATTTATATTTTTTCTTAAAAAATTCGGTAACTGCAACCATATGCTAACTGCAATAAGTAATATGGATAGCTTCGCGAATCGAATTATGTTACCTATAAAGAACTTCGCAAAACTAACACAACCGTCGACAACGTCTGCCCTCACGAATCTGCCCTTAATTCGGGTTGCGTTTTCGGCGATGGCGCTTCATTGCTTAGACCACCACTCTGACCAAGCACATACAAACAACAGAGAGAGAGCTAATGAATTCAACGATAATTTCATAGATATTGGAAAGAAATTGGCAAATAAAGTAGTCAAAAATGATAACCTCGTTTTCAATCCAAACAAAACCCTTTTGTCTTTAGCATAAATGGTAAAAATTGAGTAAACGCTTCAATCTGTGATCTTAAAAACAAAAAGGCGGTAGGAAAATTGAAATTAAAGCAGAACTGCTGAAATCAATATCACATTATATACCAATACTAGATCCTGTAGATTTTATTATTAATGTATATTACGTATATCACTTGGTGTGTGACTCGACTAATTCAAAACTGCAGTAGTGACTCCTATCCATAAAAAAGGTGATAAAACTGAAATCACAAACTATAGACCAATTTCGGTTATCACCCATCTGTCAAAAATGTTCAAAAAATTGCTAAAGAAAAGAATAAACTCATTCATGACCAAATACGAATTGATTTCAGATAGACAATGTGGCATCAAGGAAAAAAACTCAACCGAAGATGCGATTCTTGAACTAACAGAATTGATAAATAAATCCTTGGGGAAAGGAAAACCTTTTCTATATCTATTTATAAACCTAACGAAGGCTTTCGATACTGTCGATCATCAACTACTCCTACAAACTTTAGATAATAATGGTATCAGAGGGAACTGCCAAACGCTTTTTGAAATAGAATGCAAGTTGTGCGAATTGCAAATACAATTAGCAATCAAAAACAAATAGAATGTGGAGTCCCACGAGGTACGGTACTGGGCGCATTTTGTAGTTTCTACCCCATGAACGCCATACTTACTTTTATACCAATATTTATATACTTACATATTTGTTTTGACCCAAGATTGTTTTATCGTGAGTATAATGAGTATCGTGAGTATAATGTATACAAGAATTACAATAACACTTGTGAAAAGATAAGAAAAATAACTGTTAAGATGTACTGTAGATGAGACACGATTCAATTCTAACTTTACTCTTACAAGGTTTGAAACGTAATGAATGAATTTTACAAAATAGCAATATTCCACATCGGTATTTAGAGAAGAGGTTTCAGATTTCGCTATTGTAGGGATAAACAAAGGTTTGGATTAACATAGGTAGGAGAGATCATAATGGCGGGTAATTCCCAAGATAGGGGATACAAGGAATAATAAAGGAATTGAAAATCTAGCTATTATATTTGTAGCTTACAATATTCTCGTGAAATACTCGTAAACTCAAATATACGGGTTGCTTGAGAAAAGATATTCGAGAATGTTGAATTTTATGAGGATAGGTGGATTATAAAAGACCCGTACATTAAAATTATCGGGAGAATCCCAAGTAGGAATAATTAAAAATTGAACAACTCAAACAATATTAGTTAACAATACATAAAATAAAAATAATGCCATGAAACAATGCGTTTTGTTGTACAAATTTGATTTCGGTGGCGCATTTGCTTTTTCAGCTGCAGAAAAACCCGGAAAAACCTGCAGCACCTGAAGATCTTGATCTGCCAATGTCCTCTCTCTCATAAAACAAAATGAAGGGTATCTCCAGAGGCTCCAATAGATTCATTACATCGCCAGAACACGACTATCGTTGAACTTAAACCAGTCAGTTTCGTCTTTGACCAAGGCGTAATAATGACCAAATTCAACGCCAGAACCACAGTGAACTACCACCGCATAAACATTATAATACTGGTCTGCTAGATTGAAGTGTTCATCTATTTTGGATCTTCGAGAGAGTTTGGTGCTTCCGTCAGAGGTTAACTCTTGTTTGAAGATCATCACTGTTATTATTAGATAGACTGATGTCTCAGCTATATATTTTCACTTGTTTACAATCTCTTCAAAATCTGTTTTTTTAATAGCTGCCGCTCCCATACAAAAGATAACCTCCGAAAGTCGAAACTTGTGCGAATTAAAAAAT
This sequence comes from Leptinotarsa texana, assembly GCA_015342105.1. NCBI lineage: Eukaryota > Metazoa > Arthropoda > Insecta > Coleoptera > Chrysomelidae > Leptinotarsa > Leptinotarsa texana. Next base: position 5,967 of record WOGN01010509.1, on the reverse strand, counting down.
AAGGAAGTCTTACCTTCTAAAGTGCGATCCCTAGCCTATTGCTCACACACAACTTGACGTTCGATCAAACTTTTAAAAATAGTGCTTTTCATGATGTAACACTGCGCAGATATCCTAGCACCGACTACTGCCTCCGTCGCGGTGGCAGTAGTCGACTCTAGCACGACAATCGTACCGTTCTCTTGAAACAAATATGTTTTAAAATATGTTTTCTCGATAACCAGCTTTCGAACCCCTGCGAACGACAACTCTCAGAAGTCGAAACTTGTTCTTGCTAAGGACTAACGAGGTCTTACCTTTCAACGTGTGATTCCTAACATGGGTTGGACTGGGATGTAGTATATAACCATAAAACTTGTAATGACAAATACAATTAATTTGAAAGCATTGTTCAAAATCACTTTTTTTGAAGATCTGGGTAACTGATGAAGTGGAACAGTCAAGTGCATAGCTTAAAGATCTATATATCCTTCAGAAAAAATATTCAATACTAGGCGAATACTATAAAGTCAGAAAACATAATCACCATCAAATTGTGAAAAAATGTAAACGTAATCACTATGTTAACATAATTCAGAACTCTGAAAACAAAAGTAAAACTTCCTGTTCTATTATAAATGAACTTAAAGGTAAATCAAAGTCTAGGCCTAACATTGAGCTGATACATAAAAATAAAGAGATCACTTCAACTGTAACGGTAGCAAACACCTTCAATAATTTTTTCTTTGATACACCACAGAAATGTATACATAATATACCAGATATAGCAGGGAATGTTTCCCTACTATATAATGAATTCAATAGTTGTACTCCCATTTACAGATTCAGAAATTAAAGATATTTTTACAAAACTTAAAAACAAGCGTTCTTCTGGCCCTGATGATCTGCCTAACAATATAATTAATTTGTGGAAGACTTAGTGAAACTATTTTGTTTAATCATGAATTCCTTGAGAGACACAGGAATTTTCCCCAAGTCCTTAAAAGCAGTGAAGGTGATACCCTTATATAAAAAAGAATCAAAGAACTTACCAGAAAACTATAGACCATTATCTCTTACATCAGTGTTTGCGAAATCATTTGAGTATTGTATGTTGCAGAGGTTGATATCTTTCATTGTGAGATTCAATCTGATACCAGAAAGAATTAGACAAAAAAAGGTGTCCAATTGGAATATACTGAGATCTGAGGAAAGCGTTTGTGTTCCATGCGATCGATTGTTAGAAAAGCTTTGGATTTATGGAATCAGAGGAAATACACATCAATAGTTTTGGTCTTATCTTGATGATAGAAAACAAAATGTACAGATTCCTCATATAAAGGATGATGGACAAAACAGCATACACTGCTCAGATTTGATATCGATAAGTGTAGGGGTACCGCAGAGCAGTGTCCTTGCACCTATATTGTTCTCTTCATATATAGCAGGAATTGTTAAATACCTATATGAATACAAACTAACACTTTACGCAGATGATCTGTTGATCCTTGTAGCAGAAAACTCCTTAGAAGCCATCCAACAAAACTGTAACCATTTAATGACAAGAATTATACTTTGGTTCTCAACAAACAAATTATATGTCAATTCTGGTAAAACTAATTTTTCAATATTTCACTCTGAATAAAAAAGTACTGAAAACATAGAAATTAAAATGAGAGAAGTAAAACTAAAACTATGCGAAAATATAAAGTTTCTATGTATAATTATGGGTGACACATTAGATTGGAAATACCATCTCAGAGAAACAATGTCCAAACTGAACAGCAAAATATACCAACTGAAATGCCTACGAAGAGTTTTTAACTTGTTTGTACTAAACCTTAGTTACGAGTTACATATGGAATCATCATCAGCAGCTCGGAAATTATTTGTACTGCAGAAAAAATGCCTTGGAACTCCACTGAATAAAAGTCAGAGAGAATCATGCAGACCATTATTTGCCAATCTGAAAATACTTCCTCTCTCTAGCTTGTATATTCTAGAAATATCTTGCTACATTTTCATAAATAGAAAAAGCATTAGCACTCATGGTAATAATCATAGTTATTCAACTAGATTTAACCACCATCTAAAAACGCTTCCAAATAATTTGAATGTAACTCTCAGGGGACCTATCTCCAATGGCGTGAGAATATACAATAAGCTCCTGGAATCAATTAAAAAGGAAACTACTGAATTCAAGTTCAGAAAGCATCTCAAAACTATTCTGTTGTCGAATAATATTTTTCATTTAACTTACTATATTTTCAAAATTGTCAGTTTCAAATGTGAAATATCTACCTATATATGTAATTTTTGACGTGTTTTATATTACTTTTATTGTTATCTGTAAAACCAATGAATAAATTGAAATTGAAAATTGAAATTGATAGCAAGTGGAAATCGAGCGTTCATCCTGCGGCTTGAACCATCGACTCATATATCGGCCGATTGACTAAGCGAACAAAGCACCCACCTCGAACCGCTTGGCTACCAACCAACAAGAATCCATTCATTTATTTACGACACTGTCGCTCCAGATCCGATGTTTACGGAAGTAGACGAACATTTTTTTTACTGTGGGGTTTTTTACTCAAGCAATATCAATATCGTTGATTCATAGCCGTATGTAGGGACAACTAGGACAATAGATTCACAAATATTTTCTATCTTCACTGACAATCCATCCTACTGTTTCTCCACTCATGAAACTGACAGTAATGAACACACATTTATAAAATTCTTTTGATACTGTTGAGTTTTTTCCTGGAGCAATATTGATAGGTACCGTTAATTTGTGTTCGCACGTAGAAAACAACTAGAGTTGAGCGATAAAAACAAAGTGTTCCTTTTTAGAGTCAAAAATGTTTAACATCTTCACTACCAATCTATTTAACTGTTTTCCCACTCATGAAACTGTCACTGAATATTTTAGTGGTCGGTCATCAATTTACAACATAGAACATATATTGAACGTATTTCAATGAAATATTTAATTAAAATGAATGATGAACGGCAACAACTGAGCATTAAACAAGGACTCTCATATGTTTTGGCATCAACGTAGTACTACAATATAAAAAATGTACTGGATATATTGAAATGCCAGTGATATATCATTTCAGTTGGTGGAGCTTACAGATAAAGTTTGATAGAAATTTCAGGTTTTTTCCGATATTGCTAAATTTAATGAATGATATATTTCAGTGCCACCGCCTTTTTCGGTAGTTTTTATAAATATAACAAAGTCAAATGAGAAACCACTGTGTTGCATTCAAAATATTTATTAGTTTTGAAACATTGATATTTTTCTTCTTACCTGTAAAATTCAAATGATAATCTCCCCAAAATATTGAATGCATTCCAAATATTTGACACTTTTGTCATTATTATTGAGGATTATTTTATGATCTCAGCAGGGCATTTGACTGCGTCAACCACGATATGTTGTTGAAGAAATTAAAGAAATATGGTATCAGAGCAAAAGCATTGGACCTGGCTCTCATCATTTCTGACTGATCGAAAACAGTTTGTCAGTCTAAATTTTCGTGAGGCGGGAAGAATGAAAACAGTCAAATCACATGAAGTTTCAGTTGATATTGGAGTTTCCCAGGGTTCTATTTCGAGTCCTGTTTTATTATCTCTGTATGTGAACGAAATAGGTTCATGATCACGTGATGCTCTCATTTTACAATGTGCTGATGACACATCTGCAATTATATCAGATAGACTGGCAATCGACTTGGAAAACAAATGTAATAGGGTAGCTTTTACAATGAATAACTGATTTTATCGAAACTTACTACTTGTGTGTGTGTCTGTGTAGAATTCTCCACTCTCATCAGAAGTAATTCGAAACAATTTTGAACTGGAAATGTGAGCAAACGTCTTTTTTTTTCATTTGAAACCTAAGGGAAACATAAATGAATAATCAGACTATAACTTCATAGTACATTTTTATCAATCATCATGTTGAAATTATTAAAGTGGAAACAACGGCAATACAAGCTTTTTTCCCTATTGCTCAACTCTCTACAAAAATTCTAAGATTAATTTGCTCACTACAATCTATCACTAGAGTGAGTACTCAAACAAATTTAAAAATAATAATAATAATAATAATATGATTTTATTTCCTTGAGACAGTACAGGCTGTATGGAAAAAGTCAATGGAAGGGTTTCATACGAAGTGCAGATATTTGAATATTTGAATATTTAAATAACTGGAGAAAGTTTTCGTTATGGATGCAGTTACATTTGTTTTTTTTTGAGGTGGAATAGAGAAAATTTATAGACCAAAATTTATGTTACAATTCAATATATTCATTACAATAGGAAAATTGAACTTCGTTATAAGTAAAAATAATTAATACACTCAAATGTAATTATTTTACACGCGACTGGTGTTTCGCTATATGATAGCTTCGTCACCTAAAAATTACTTTTCGAAACTTCTTCACATATACTTACTATTTTTACCTGGAAATGAACAGAATCAATAATGGCAAATTATTCAATTCAGTTTGATCATACACAAGATATTGAAAGTTTTTTAATTTGTTTATTTCCATATTCTCCGATAGGTTAGGTTTCAAACCTTTCTTTTGGAAATGGGGGAGCTTCTATTCATAGTTCAACCCATGTCCATCTGTGATTAAATGAGTAGCATATGTGGAATTCATTTTTCCATTCTGGAAAATATTTTTATGTTCCTTTATGCGGGCTTCGAACGCTCTTTCAGTTTGACCTATATGAAACATCGAACATGACTCACATGATAATTTATATACCTTTGTTATTTTTTATGTGCATGCCTAAGTTGTTGTTGGCTTTGATAGCAATATCTACACCTTCGGTATAAGTAAATTTCAGAATTCAATTTAAATTCTCGTGTGAACCAATGATTAGGATATGGTTGTTGATGAGTTTAATTTTCATGAATAACGTGAATAAAAAAGATTAACGAAGTTTCCAATGAATTTTTTTTCAATTTCCACCACACGAATATATCAGTCAACATTATCTTTTGGGAAACTGAAAAATATTTCATACAAAATGTCTTGTGTGATATGCAATCTGTGATTTTGATGAATGGTATTACATCAATTTAAAAAAAGACTCAACAGGAAATTCTTCACTTTCTGTTCTTTTGGAAAACGTTTTCTTCCGACTTCAAAGTGTCATAGCACTTATATCGCTTTTGACACAAATAGCGGAAACATTTATCAACCAAAACATCTCAGAATGAGAGCGAATTCAAGTTTATGGTATCTGTCCAACGTTACTTTGATGTATACCTTTATAAAAATAAAAGACATATCGTGTAGAGCAGACCGCAAAATTTAAGTGCAGAAAACATTTCTCAGTCCTTCAAAGTGAAAAATATCCCTTGGAAGCGATATGGCATCAATGACTCCATCGCGATGATTGATTCACACTTTTAATTGAATGGGACGATGCCGAAAAATTTTAAAAATAAAAGACAGATATCTGAAACTACAAGGTAAAATGCTAACAAGATACCTTTCTACTTGAAAACAAATTTTGGAACTTTATATTACTATGAAAATAATCATTCACATCACGTTCAAATTTAAACAAATTCAATCGTTTCAAATAAGGCACTGTTATTCTTTTATAACTTTCAAGATCTGAGTGACCATAAAAACAACAAAATCTGGGCTGGTGTATCGAATGAAACCTGGAGTATCAAATATTTCGTCTGCTGACATCCTTCGTCTACTTTTTGCAGAAAATTTTATGGCAATCAGTTGCCTTTTACTATATAGTAGTATATACTGTATAGTAAAAATAGTATATAGTATATAAATTGATGGATGTAGCCATTACTACGTGGTAGGAGATCATGATGAAAAGAGAAACGAAAATTTCTATGTTTTTTACCACTTCTATTTGTAACTAATGACTAATGAATATAAACAAGTTCATTGTGTGAGTTTGAAAATGTCCATACAGGACGAAACTGCA
>WOGN01010508.1:0-10377 GCA_015342105.1 Leptinotarsa texana | reverse complement strand
ATATAGATTTATTTCCTTTCTTTCTTTGAAAGATTCCCTCATCCTTCTTTTTTGTATCAAGATGGAGTAGTAGAAAGCCAAAAACTTTCTTTCCCATCTTATTTGAACTCTATGAAGCATCGAAAGTTACTAAGGTCTGTGTAAATTTCTAGTTGAAAATTATGTTCCAAGCTTCCTAGAAACTACCAATGCTATTCTAGTAACGTGATTGGGCCCGGATCACTTCATTACAGTCTACCCAATTCCAAATTTTCTTCAGATCTTCATTGTGGAGTAAAACATCGGCAGAGATGTATATCGGCAGCTGATATTTGCCAGCTAATGGATTAGGGACGAAAATGTACTGATGTCCTCGTCAACGATTTCTGAACTTTCCTAATATGTCAGTGGTGTACAATAGAAGGACTACAGAAAATATTTCTCGAAACAATTCAATACTTTCTATTGTTTTGTAAGCCATCTGTATGAATAAATAAAATTCATTTTTATTACATTATTATATTTTCCTTATTCAAAGATAAGAGCTTTGGAAATACAGTTTCAACCGGTCATGAAAATCAAATAGATACAGTAATTGAACTACGTTGCATGGAAACAGGTCAGTATAATAAATTCACTGATTAAGAAGTCGTTGGGTAGAATAAGTATGATCGAAAAATGTTCCTTTAACCTATACTTTCGCAATTGATATTCTTACATTTCCAACTATTTACCAAACTTTCCTGTTACTTTCACATTGGCCATTTTCGCTGCATACCCAATGACAGGAACTATATTTGCATACTATAATTATTCAATAAACCAGCTAGTATTGTGGCGAGTTTTATCACTAATCAGTATAATACGTTTTCCTGCCACTAATAAATCAGGAATAATTAATAAACAAGTGACAACTAAGTGAATTTCACTCGAGATTTCGTGGGCGAATATTTTTAGGCATTACAGTATTTTGAACGAGAAAACGGTCGTTGTATCTCATTAAATACATGCCATAATAATAGATAGTGGTGTTGGATAATCTCACTGACTAGATACGTTATCGACAATAATTTTTCAAAATTTCTATGATAAGCCGTTGAGCGTTTCGAATATTTATTTGTTATAAATGTTCCAGTAATTCATAACCAGGAAATACATAAAACGTTAAATACCCAAGTTATGTGTGTGTTGTGCACGCGGTTACATTTTAGCGACCAGTTAATGAATGCTTGTAGTTTTACGATCAATTATTCAGGTCGAAGTGAAGTTTGTGCGATTCATCTTTCTTCCACGGTCGAGTAGGTGATAAAACTTCAAATAGATAAACGAATAGAAAAAAACTACGAACAGAAACGAGGCCAACAAAACACGTCGAATAGAACATAGAACTGCTGATTCTGAAATGAAACACCCGTCAAGGTATACAAAAGTATGCAAATAACAATTCACTTGCATTTTGTTGGCTCTTGGAACTTCTTCAAGTTCAAAAACATTCCAGATAGAACAGTAACATAATTCCTTACAAGTGGTATTAGAGTATTCTCTCTCGGATATGTTCAGCAAAATCGTTGTTTCTGCAGGCGGGTAATCTACAGTAGGTAGCACTAAAAAAATTGTACTCCTGCCTAGATAATTGGAAGCTATATTCGAACATCATGATGACCGTCAATTCACACAGGACTTGGTATATAACGAAGTTTCTTGATTACTCGTTCCCTCAGTTGTTACAAAGACTTTCTGCAAATCCATGTCAGATTGTGTTCAAAACGCTTCAGAATCTAGACTTCTAGACGCTTGTTCCTTTGTGATACATGACAAATGATTCTTCTAATACATTCCAACATAAATCTCTAGATTACGTGTTTTTGCTAAAAGCACGAACGTTATTTATAGCAATTGAGCAACAACGCTGCGCATCTTCGGGTTTGATTATGACCCTTTCGATTTCCGTGGAACTATATTTAGAATATCCATGTCGAATCAATCATGATTTCATTGACTTGGGTTAGGTTGGCTCAACCGATTCATTTCTGGTGTCTATGTAGCCTTTCCACTGTGAGAGTGGAAGTTCGGACTTCCATTGTCTAATATAATATGATTTCAAATCTCTGAAATAACAAATGAATATTTAATTTTAAAAGAGTGATGACTGTCTAATACTAATATGATATAAAATAATTGGAAATCCCTGAAAGAATAAAAATTAAAATCTACAGCTGAAAATAACAATTGAATTAGCAAAAAACCCTGAAAAGATATTACAATAAATTAAAAATTAGTCAGAGAATTGAACAATTCAAATGAAATAAAAATTGAAAAATTTCAAGCCAAGTTACTTCACGAGGTTTCGATTGATATCCACAATCGTTTTTGAATCATAACCCAAAGACGATTGTGGATACTAACTAACAATTGAAACGTCGTGAAGTAACTTGGCTGGAAATCTTTCAATTTTTAATTTTTATTTCATTTCAATTATTCAATTTTCAATTTTTTGACTAATTTATATTTTATTGTAATTTTCTTCAGTGTTTTTTTTGTTAAATATAATTGTTATTTTCAGCTATTCTTTACAAATTTGATTTTCAGTTGTTATTTCAGAAATTTCAAATCATATCAAATTAGACAATGCAACTAATAAAATTCACCATAAAACACCTTCAAACGGAAGTTGATTTCTTTGAGATCGAATTTTTAACTTTATAAATAACTAAACAGGTCCGAAAGCTGAAATATTGGCTTTCAATTTGAATTCTTTCATTTTGAATGATTTCAATTACATTCAAATAAACAAAAAAATGCAATCAAATTAAAAATATATTTTATAAACTCTCCCAGAAATAGAAAGATTTTTTTACTAACCAATTCTGAGGTCTAGTCATTCAGTTTCATTCATTCATTTTTCTTCCCTACTTTATTTAAGCCAGAATCCATATTATCAAATCACTCTCAGCAATTCCATATAGTATAAACATATGCTATATGTATTAGCTTGATATTTGTAAAAACGAAAACCATTCGGAGATGCTATCTTCTTTACTATGCTCATGTTTCTTCAGACTTTATTGTAAGTGCGTAGGCCTGTTCTCGGTGGAGATGAAAACCACGGTGTTTTTCCTTCTCCGTCAACAATATTCACTGATAAGAAAGTGCATTAACATCCGTTTTTTACAGTGCGTTCAAGAAACGAAGAAAATAGAAAAGATAAAACGATTACTAAGCAGCCGTAGTCGGGTAACGTTTGAGTAATAAATATTTCAATGCGCAACATTACTTAGAAGCGGAGATGTTTGTCCGGAATAGAGATCTAATTTGAAAACTAGTATTTTCAAATTTTGGAAATTCATAGCAAAACTTCATTAATTCATAAGTGGTGTGACCAAATGTGGAATATTAATTTCATCTGAGAGTCATTCGAAAAAATTCTCTCACGGAATTTTTCTAAAGTACCAAGGTGTGGATGAGCCTGTTGAATAACAAAGAATGAGGGTGGTAAAGTGGTAATAATTTATTCTACCTATATTCCCGAGACCTCATGAATGTTATATGAATTCCCAGAAACTATCAATAACATTAAAACGCCTGAACTAGTAGGATGCTGTCACATTTAAACGACATAAAAATTGCAGGGGAGGGCATTCATTTCTCTTTCTATTGTCAGCAGTGGTGTTAAATGTTTTACCTGTCCTGATCCGCTTTATTGTCTACCTGCCAAGAGAAACAAAACAGGTGTATATACGATACAAAACGCTTTTAAACTCTACTTTTGATTTATTTATATAAACTTTTTGTTTGGATAAAAATAATTGTAGCTCTGACTGAGAGAATAATGAAAGTAATATAAGAGAACACAACTGAAAAGTCAATTTCTTTTAGGACTTACTCAAAAATTATTAAGAAATTGGCCGTTCCGGGTAGCTTCGGTTTCCAGTCACGTTAAATTTTCTGTTCGATCCAATATTGTTCAAATACAGATAGTATTAATTGAATGAAGATAATCTAATATTTGTCTGGAATCGTTCGCCTATCGATGTAAGGCAATATTTTCTTTAGTTGTGCAAACATCGGGATGGAAGGATCAGCGATAAGATACCAGTAATTCTGTATGGTTGTAACGAAGTTATATTGAATGATAACTTTTGCAACGTATTTCTTGAAACCTTTCTGAATTGAAAAATTAATATGTTGGGATTTCATATCCCGAGTTATGGAAAGAGAAATGAAAATTTCTATGTTTTTTACCACTTTTATTATATACAACTTTATTGTATAATTCTGAAAATGTCCGTATAAGACGAAACTGCAGTTACGTTAGTTAGAAATAAAAGTGGTAAAAAACATAGAAATTTCAATTTGTATTTTCATTATGATTTCCTACCACGTAGTAACGGCTACATCCATCAATTTATTCAGAGTTAATTTATAAATTTTTGAAAACATTGGAATGAAAGTAAATATTAATTAAATCATGATTATTCTAGATTTTATTATTCATCCTGGTATACCAATTACATTCGTATATGATTTAAAAGTCTTCCTGGTAAACTCTAATGAGACACAGGATAGAGAAACAATAGAAGGTCATTTACCGTGACACCCCACCCTAAAAACATATATCCACGCCTAATAAAATTTATTATCGCTCGGAAAGTAATTATTATTCAAGTGTCATAAAGATCGTTCTGATTCACATCGTATATTCACAGTTGAATATGGGAAATTTGAGAAAAGTGGGTGTGACAGCCCCTTTTCTACATGGGACGAATGATAAAAACTCATTTGACAAGGCTAAGTAGCACCCTAGCACTTAAGCCTTTGAAAAACTACCTGCTATTCAATATAACCGACAATCACGTTTTGATTTGGTTCATTGTGGATACTGCTTGGAATGATAATAAATTGAGTAATTTTCGCCTGCCCGCAGCATTATGGGAAAACATAGTTTTGACATCATAATAGCACTTAATCTTTCTTTACCATTAGGGTAAAGTGATTTTCAGATTCAAATTAATAAGCACAAAAATATAGTAAAAGTATAATTTGAAAATTTAGATGAATTGAATTCATTACAAATGATATTATTCAATATATATGATGGAATTGGTCGATTAAAATCCATAATATATTCAAAAAACACTTTATTGTGATAGTTTCACTTAACAATGTTAGAAAAACGCAACACGTGTTTAACCATACAATGGCTTTTTCGGGCGTGTCTTTACTAACTCAACATAACCTCATTATATGAAAAACTAACACAAAATCCTCTCTTCAGTTCAAAAAGAGTTTCATCAACAGGAATTTGAAGTTGTCATAAGCTATTCTTTGTCATAAATACTGATTTAATTTTCATAGAACATTTTGATTAAATAGGTATATCAAAATTTACATGTATGGTCGAAATATGAAAGATGAAATTACTTGAATACTGGAACATTCGACAAATTTTCTTGTGAGAAATGAACTTATAAACAAAGACTATTGATGATACGATGAAATCGATAAATCATATCGATACCACTTTTTATTGAAATAAAACTCATTTTATAATTTCTACCAGAAATACGATCATAGAGGGCATAACCTATTTATGATAGAGTTAGGATTGATTTTGAATTTAGTTCGTAATTTTAAAGAAGAAACAACTATTACTAAATCACTTTCGAAGTGAAATGCATATCCGGAATAGTTTGTAGAAATAGCTCTCAATGAAACTGGTAATAATGACAATGATAATATAAACATTATACAGTGGCCACAAAATCAACCACACAAATTTGATGAGTAACGAAACACCTTATGCTTATCATTTGTCTGATAAGATAAAAAAACTGGTTATAGATTTGATCTGAAGCAAGTACTTTTCTCATTCACCAGAAGCTCAATACCCTTCTTAACGTTTTCAGATGAGAACTTTTCAATTTTCACTTCACAGGTCCTTTGGCTAGATGCATTTATTTTCCAGATTGTAAAACTCAAAAAATAAACAAAAAGAATGATGGAATATTTTTCAGACTGTTGATTACCACATCGAAACTACGTTTGTGAATGGATGAGAAATCCAAATAACTCCAGAAATCCAATTGTGATACAGAGTGAAATAGAGAATAAAAAGATACATTACACCGATTGAAAAGATGACAGGCTCGAAAAACAATAAAATAAGGGTTTCATCTGTGTTGTGTCTTCGAAAATCTAAACCCCATGCGATGAAACATTCTGGTACGAGTTTTTTAGTACTCATAGAGAATATTGAAGTGTATATAAAACATTATTATTTTATAATGGTTAGAACAATCATCGTTTAACTTGAGAATATTCAAATGTGTATTCTGAATGAATATAAAAAGTGGAGACTCAAACTAGTGTTATATATTCGTGGTGATGGAAGATTCGATAACAGACACAACTTCTAAACCCCAAGGCCATCTTTCAGATGTGATGATACCTGAAGTAAAAACCCTCGGGTTACGAATCCCATCGGCAATAAACACCTCATTATCATGCACACAAACTTGCCATTGTTCATAAACCTGCCCTCGTCAGTCGGGATTTTTTCTCCATTTACATACAAAGAGAACCTGCAGATCAGTTCCTCCCACATAAGTTAGTCTAGAGACTGTGTAGCATACCCACATCTCGATGGGCCAGTTAGAAAAGTGGCTTTTTGTGAGTTCTGTCCGGCCATCCCTCATCATTCGTCCTACGACGGCCTTCGTTTAAATTTATAGCAAATCAGTTCTAAGAATCACTATTTTTATAAGAAAGCCTCAGCTATAACACATCGCCCGTTATGCTGAGGTGGGTACCAGTGGCGGATCCAGAAAATCCTTTTTGGGTGGGGGTATAGTTCACAACCCAGAGTATGGAGTTATGGAGTACATAACCCCTCCACAAAGTCCTTGGAGGTTTTCTGTTGGTGTTCAGTAATATGCATTCAGTAACAAACATTTGAAAACAAATTAAAACCATTGCTTAGTTTTAAATATTGTATTTAACAATAAGGAAAATATGTATATTAAAAATAACCGTGAACATCATTACCATTGGGTGAGAAGCTGTTCAGGTACAAGCATAATGAACTAAAATGTAAATTATAATGACTTTTTAGTAATCAAATTTATTAATGGTCGAATACAATAATATTTCATAATATAAATATAATATTTTCCATATGTAAATTATTTATAACACCTACAAAGATAATTTTGTCTTGTGCTTTCTTATGTATACGTCCACGCTTTCATTGTATTAGAAATATCGTGGTGTATATACAGTAAAGCCAAACCATTTAGTCTCTCTTTAGTCATTGTATTGCGTAGATATGTTTTTAGATGACGCAAAGCTGAAAAAGTTCTTTCTGCTGTAGTGGTAGTCATAGGAAGATTACACAACAGCTGCAGTAAAATCCTGATGTTTGGGAGAGAATCGACAAACTTGTTAGCTCGCGTCGGGTATCTGTTAGGTAACTTATTTTCGTGATTTGATTTTCGCATTTGTTTCCAAATTTGCAGCTCACCTTTCAATGCCAAAAAAGCATGGCTACTCTTCTTTGTATTTGATTGTCCCTTGAAGAATGTCACTAATATAGGCAAGAAACGGAATGTACACTGACATACGATAATATTCTTCAGGTGAGTCTGTGTGTACATTATATCGGTTTTTTGTCGAGCTGTTGTCCTAAGCATTTGAATTATTGTGCCCATTTCTTTCGCCAAATTAGCCGCCTGGTTATAAAGCTCCTTAGAGGTGTCAGAGCTGTTGTCTCGTTTTTCCAGTATGCTTTGTATTGAAGCTGCTATAAGCTGCGAAGCTTGCAGCACATCCATGTATTCTGCTTGGAGTTTGCTAAGGGTAAAGTACCTCAGCCTACACAACTACACTAATTAAAAACTCTGACGACAGAATACAGTGTAGAAAGCAAATGCATTACTGCATTATGTTATGCGTACCTGAGTTTGTAATCTGTCTGGTAATGTGTTTTTTCGTAAACCAGCTGAATGAAAAACCTGAGCTTGTCCCAAATTATCCTAAAATGTCACCAAATTATATATAATGTTCTTTCAATCCCCTGGCGGGCCACGTGCCCCTGTGCCTCCCTCTAGATCCGCCACTGGTGGGTACATACTGATATATCAAAGTAACATGGTAACGTTTCAGTCATAAGAACATTATTTACTGTACTGAAACTGTATACATGAAGAACTGATTGAATTTTATTTGAAGAGATATGTAGACGTTCTTCATATCCTCAACGAAAATCCATAAAAATAGAACATTTATCAAACTGATTCTCCAATTTTGAATAATCATAAATTTTCAAGAAATATATCACGTTTAGTGTACAAGAAGGTTCAAAAGTTATATTTCAATATAACAGTAGTAATGAAAACATACAATAATAAAAAAAAATATCTCACCAAAAATATGAGGTTAAAATAATAATAGGGTAAGAGTTTTCAGATACACGAAAGAATCATGAATGATAAATAATGTACAAGAAAATCAACTACAATATAATTCGATAATAGTAGGCACCTACAATAATAAAAAAAAATATCTCACCAAAAATAAGAGTTTTCAGATACACGAAAGAATCATTAACGATAAATAATGTACAAGAAAATCAACTACAATATAATTCGATAATAGTAGGCACTAAATTCTCTTATTATCGTTTTTCCTCATATGTTTAATATAATTTCCACACGCGATTGCAAGAAACATATAAGGCAGAAACGTCAATCATTTCTGAGAATTAGAGCCTATTATTTTGGATTTACAGTATATATCAGTTTATAATAACAAATATTATAAATGAAAATTCTCAAAAATGAGGGAAATATCAACCGCAAGAAACAATTAAAATCTCAAGGAACTACAGGAAAAAAGAAAAGATATAAAAATGAAAATCTTTTTTTTTCATAACTCTCTCCGGATAACTGTCAAACAATTAGTTGAATGTAACAACAAAATGACTTCCATAATGACCGATTAAACACTCGGTGAACCCATAAAAATGATGAAGTCTTTTTAAGTTGCTCGTGAAATACGGCGCCATATTTCAACGTTAAGTTGGCCAACCATCGTCTCGATATCCTTGTAAGGAAAGATTATTTACATAATATATTCTCGAGGTATTGGCTATAAGATATAACCAGAGGAATTGATTTTATTTTATGGTTATCTGACAGACACGGGATTTCACGAATACTAGATTGAGAGGTGCTTTAAGTGACAAGATTATATTTCCCTATACAGTTTTCACAATTTAGTACACGCAACTTCAATAGTAAATCCTGTTTGGATATTACTTCGAGCGTATGATAAGGAAAAGAGCATATGTTTCTACTTTTCGATGTTTATTCCTTTTGAATGGTACAAAGCAGTTGTACAAAGCATTCACCTTATGGTATGCCACATAAAATTTATATTGATTTCGATGTCCACGAAGTATATAAAATATAAGTCCCTTCTTGATTAAAGACACTTAATACTTTTCTCATTTTTTATGGCGTACTGTACCAGCAGATTTCTGTGTTGCCACCTGGGGATACAGTAATGTGAAGGCAATAAAAATAAATTTCATTCAGAAATGAAGAGGAAGAGTTGTCTTGAAATATTCCTAAATACATCCAATAACTTCAAAAACTCTTGAATTATTGCTCAATCAATCAACTGATTGCCCCATCATCTGCGATATACATCAAGAACTCTACTCAACTGACGATCTGCTACTCATGTCTTGAAAAGTATTCTGAACAATTAATTTTCTGATGTTTACCCAATGCTAAGTATTCTTATATTATCCACTACTCAGGAAAAAGACAATTCAGAATGTGATGTGAAACTTGCGAGACTCTATGAACCACAACATGATTTTCGAAGTACACTACACTCGAAGTTTTCAACAACAATAAAAACATATACCTATTTTGCACGCATTTCCACAAATGCTTAAGTTTCGTTATTTTTCTTAAACTCCTTCGTTTTTTTTTTTAAGTATGAATTAGGTCATTTTCTCCAAATTTCGAAGTAGATTCGTTTTACCTTTGATTATCCGAATATTTTTTAAATTTATCTTGTCAAAAACCACATTTATAAACAATACATAACTTGTATTGTTTATTATAATTGAAGATTGAAAGCATCCCGTAAACGGATTTTAAAAAGTTAGGCGAATATGAAACGTACACAGTTGGAATATTCAAACTTGTAGAGAGCCATATAGAGCGATATTTGCGAAACAGAAAACATACAAAATAATGCTAACATATATGGTATAGAAATAACTAATATAGAGGTATTTATTTTAAATAATATAATAATTCATTCATTGTAAATGAATGATTACTTTGAAAATTTTTTGCCAAAAAAATTATCCTATCAAATTTGTAT
>WOGN01010507.1:0-10377 GCA_015342105.1 Leptinotarsa texana | reverse complement strand
ATATAGATTTTTTTCTAAGTGTCTTCAAAATGAGTAATACCGTTAGTCCATTGAAAACATAGTTGAACAACTGGTCCAGAAAGGTTCATTGTCCTAGCTAATTTTTCGTCCATCATGGATCATGTTGATCCTTCATTGAACCCAGCAAATGTTTTTATTTCACTTGTTGGTCCACGAAGAATAACTGGTTCTACTCTCAATAGAGTGATCCTTTTTGTATCATGTGCTTCAGCGCAAAATTCATTAGGGACGCTAGCTGATCTTGCGAAGTTGATGATGAGTTGATGATCTCTTGGTACATAAAGGAGACTATTGTGTTTTCCTTTACAATTATCGACCCCACATATTGTTTTCGAAAAGCATCTATTAACCATGTAATCTGTTTGTGAACATAGGAAACATAATTTCAAATTCAGTGCCGAATATCTTCTTTCTGGTACAGTCTTTTCTGTGAATTTGTCACATTTTTTTATATCATGACTATCATCTTTGCAGATCACACAACCTGGAGTATATCTACGTTTGGTGTTATAATTTTCTGAAACCATTGCCGTTTCTTTTCTTGAATCACATTTGTACATTTGAAATGGATTACTTGTTGATGCCATGGAATTTACTTCTTCTCCATACCATTTTGCGAAATCCTCAAGTGAAGTTGGTATTCCCTGTATATCTTTCTGATATTTGAATTTCCCCCAGTTATATTTCTGAAAAGGGGAAAGCTGATTCACCAACCTCATTAATAATTCCGGGTTGAACAAATAAAGTGAAGAATTGACACTTTTCATTGTAACCACCTAATTATTGAGTGCCTTCAAAAGATATAAGCAAGATTCAAATTTATCCTCTCGCACCTGTCAAATTTTTTTGACTTTTTCTATCAGAGAAACTACAATCCACTCAGATCTGCCAAAATTTATCTCAAGCATTTCAAGGTTTTTAGGAACAGTACTCGGCGAAATCATTGAGGCTTTCACAGTTTCTCTATCTCTTCCTTTGAGTGCCTTATCGAGACGAACAAGGTATTCCTTATCCGAGAAACAAAACTGCTCAGTAGATCTTTTGAACTCAGTAATGAAAATAGGCCAATCAGTGAGTTTCCACGAGAAATATGAAAGGTCCCTTGCTCTTTGTCTCATTAGTAAACATTTGTATTTACAGTATTTTCCATACATTTTCTAGCGATGTCATAAACAATATCTCTGTCTCCATCTCCACCAAAGGAGAAAGAATAACATGGATGTTCGCGAATAGAATAACGCTGGTTGCTTTTTTCACTCAATTCTGATTTATATTTGATGTACTGTTCATCAACGTTCAAACATTTTACAGCGTTACTACTCTGGCATCCTCAACCGAATGATTCATGAAAACTGGATCTTGGTACAAATCCTGAGATGGTATAGACTTGGTTACACTCTCTGTTGTACTTTTTTGGATTATTTTCTTCTGAATTTCTATTTCTTCAAGAACATTATTTCTTCTTATTTCAATAGCTCAAACTTTCTTGTGTTTCTTGTTCATCTAATTCTTTCTGTTGTTGAATGAGTTTTAGTTCCAAGTTCAGCATCAAAATACTTGATTTCCGGGAAAGAATTGACTCTTCTTTTTTTGATTTTACTTCATTAAAAGAACTGTTTGATGGAAACTGAATTATCTCTGACTGAGCATTTCTTTCTTGGTATAGTTCAACTTTTCTGCATTCCTTTTCGAACAAATCGTTAACAGAAAATACTTTGCTTCTCTTATACAATTCTTTTGCAATCTACTGGTTTCAGCATTACCAATAGGAACTATATTAAACTCTAGATCAGCATAATTCATCTCAGCAAATCTCATTGGTGAAACATCTTTGTTGGACCTAGCACTTCTGCGAAGCTCATTTTTACATTTTTTTGTAAATTCAGTGGCTGACTTTTCCATAGCGTGTTCTTGAGTAACTCGAATGACCAATGTTGAACTTTTTGGGTTAATAAACCTGCTAGCACCTGGTTTGGAATGCAACTTTTATATAACTTGACTTACAGTCAATTCTCAATATTGAATAGTCTCAAACAAGTGACTAATATGTCAAAATAAAATATCAAACTTATATACAGAGTCTTCAACAGTCAATTTGGCACTTCGATATTGTTTACATTTTGGAATGATTTTATAACGCAACCTCACTCGTTTCTTGATCTGGAGCAAGAGAGCGGTACATGTTTCCAGTTGGAATGACTCTTAATTTGCGGAGGCAAGGACGTAGGTCGGTTATTAATTTTTGATAGAAATTCAATTATACGTGCTGAAAAAGGTAACCAAATTGAAAGGTATTATTGCGAAGCCATCTAGAGAAGTTTCTAGAAATACTGTACCCCAATTCAACACTTGTCACTGTAGACCTATTTTTTTACACCGGGATAGTAGACACTGCAAGTATACCAATAAAACAAGAAATACTGTTTACTTGAGAGTTTCAATAGGATTTTACATCCCCAACCTTGAAATTAATTATTTAACAAAACATTCTAAATCAATATGGAACATGAATGGTTTCTGTGTGAAGAAATCAGAATGTCGATGTTCTGAAATTGTCAACTCTTTCCAATGATAGTCTTAATAGGAATAATAATAATATACAGGGTCCAATTTATTGAATTCGGAGTACTTTTTCCTTCTACATAGATTAATGTGAGAGTAGTTTTTTCAAAGGTCGTTCTTCCCAGTTTGTATCTGGAAGTAACTTCTGTGCATGATCAATAAATATTTGTGAATTGTTCTTTTAGGAGAGACACATCTACTCATGTTACTCGTATGAATCAATATTCATATGAGAGTCATTACTTTGAAAGTACTCTCTTTTCACGTCATTTGATGTTCTTCAGAAAGTAGTTGTTTCTGAAGGTCTTCCCAGTTTGTATTTGAAAGTAACTTCTAAGCATGACCTGTGAATAGTTCATTTAGGAGAGGAATCTACTCATGTTACTCGTATAATTCAATATTCATATGAGAGTCATTACTTCGAAAGAATTCTTTTTCACTAAATACAATGTTCATGTAGAAGTAGTTATTTCTGGAGGTCTTTCTTCCCAGTTTGTATCTAAGAGTAACTTCTATGCATGACCTGTGAATACTTCATTTAGGAGAGATGAATCTACTCATGATACTCGAATAACTTCTATGCATTTATTTGTGGATAGTTCATTTAGGAGAGACAAATCTACTCATGTAACTGGTACTTATAATTAAATATTCATATGAGAGTCATTACTTACGTCAGAAGTACTTTTTCTTTGAAGTAATTCAATGTTCACGTGAGAATAGTTGTTACTAGATGTATTTCTCCCCAGTTTGTATCTGAAAGTTACTTCTATGCATAATCTGTAAATATTTAATGTGGGAGAGACAAATTTACGTACGAAAGTACTTTTTTTACATTATTCCATGTTCATATGAAAGTAGTTGATTCTGAAGGTCTTTCTCCAAAGTTTGTATCTTAAAGCAATTCTCATAAGAATAGTTCATTTAAGAGAGACGAATCTACTCATGTTACTCGTATAATTCAATATTCACATGAGAGTCATTACTTCGGAAATGCTTTCTCTTTGAAGTAATTCAATTTTAACGTGAGAATACTCGTTTCTGAAGATATTTGTCTTCAGTTTGTACCTGAAAGTAACTTATATGCATGATCTACAGATCTATGTAAACAGCTTATTTTATAGAACCAAATCTACTTATGTTACTCGTATGATTCAATATTCATATGAGAGTCATTACTTTTTTCACGCGATTTAATATTATTATGAAAGTAGTAGTTTTTGGGGGTCTTTCTTTCCAGTTTGTATCTAAAAGTAACTTCTATGCATGATCTGTGAATAGTTCATATGGGAGAGACAAATCATGGTACACATATAATTCAATATTCATATGAGAGTTATCATTTCGAAAGTAATTTTTCAGAAGTACTTTTTTTCAAATTATTTAATGTTCATGTGAAAATAGTTGATTATGGAGGTTTTTCTTCCCAGTTTGTACCTGAAAGTAACTTATGTCCATGATTTATGGATATTTCATATGAGAGAGACAAATTCACTCATTGTACTCATATAATTTTATATTCATATTGGAGTCATTATTTCAGAAGCACTTTTCATCACATTATTTAATGTTTATGTGGGAGTAGTTGATTCTCCCCAGTTTGTATCTGAAAGTAACGGCTATGCATAATCTAAAAATATTTGTAAATAGTTTCCTTCAAAGGAAGCAAGTTTCTGAAGTATTTTGTATGAAGATTAAGAAATAGACAACCAAAAGCTTTTTTCAAGATATAAGTGGAAATCGAAAAAATTGTTTTTCTTTTCGAACAACAAATTTAGAATTCAGTACAATCGGACCTTTCTAAGTAAACTTATATTCCTTTTGTTCGTCGAAGGGTGATTTCCTTTACATTCAAAATTGTAATCAAAAACAAGAAACATCATCTGCTCCACGCCATTGAGACAGTAATCAACCTCGCGAAGAAAATTACTATTAATTAAAAGGGGGACGAAACAACATTCATTGCTTCCTTTAATTTCCTCGAGAACATTTGAATTGAAATTGCCATCAACACGTTTTCACCTCGAAAGCCCGATTAGCATCGTTTGCTCTGGATGGGGTTTCGATACTGTCTTTATTGATATTGCCGCTTCGAAAGGTCACGAAGAAATAATCCACCTTGATTAGAGATAGTGTTAATGAAAAGATGTTTATTGACTTCTAAATTAGAAGACGTGCGCTGAATTTGCAGAAAGTGAATTATTTTGATACGAAAGTGTTTCAAGAAGTGATTAAAATCCTAATTGTTTTGTTTCTCGTGCTTAATGGGAAAGTAAGACTCAGTAAAACCATCCAATATAATACCGTCCCACATTTTGAACAATATAGTATTTTTCGGAACGCCGAATATTTCAGTTTTTTCAATAACTGTACGCCACGTGATCATTCCTTTGTTTCCTATTTTCTGCAGAGAACACTCAAATAACTACTATCGCGCGCAAATCACGCTCATTCATAGTTCTCCAGAGCATCATAATTGTTTTCATCTTTTCATGCTCTGTCTTCGATTCCAGAATCATTTATTTTCTGGAACATAAATGCATCTTTCGTGATCTAATTTGGTTTCAGTGAAAATCATCGACATACTCAATGTCATGGCAAAGCAAACATTCACTTTAGACTTTGTATTTGATCAAGGCTTTCGATTGTGTCTCTCACAAGTTCACATTTTGAGTTTTTGAGTCCTATTCCAGTAAGAGGTCACAATGTATCGAAGTGACTGGCAAGCAGTCATCACCTCAAGGCTCAGTTCTTGGACCCCTACTATTTATCGTTTACATATATGACTTATATTAATACATGCTACCGATGAGAAGTGTTTTTCTGCCGATGACACTACTTTTATCGTGTTAATGGGACTTTCATCCTACAAGAGGAAGTAATGATAATTATAACGAAAACAAAATGTAGAGATCATTGTCCATTCTTCCAAAAAGTGGAAGTAATGCCAGTTTTCAACAATTTCGATATATTTCACTCTTCTATATATTCATTAACAGGGATATTTACTAAAGAGACTCGGCTAAGTTTGACTTACTACAATTTTATAATGGTATGTAAAGTGGTGAATAAATATCTATCTATCTATCTATGAGGCTAAGTCATTTGTTAAAATTATTCGAAAGTAGAAAAAATGAAACGGCCATTTCTTTTTGAAATGAATAAAATATTTCGTTGGTGTTCCAACATATACCTTGAACCATCTGACGATGTCATTGTTGTTATTATATTTTCTTAAAAAATATGTCTATTCAGGAAACTAATCACTAACAATAGTGTGCGTGACAAGATAAAAACGAAATATCATCAAACAAATATATATCAAATGGTAATTAGATGCGGATTGGTGTGAGGAACGCCGACATTATTTAGTATTCTCCCTGTTATCTATTGGTAACTACTGTTATCTATTGATTTCTGGAAACATTCAGTGATTGCCATACGAGAACTAGAGCTTATCAGGATAACTGGCATCGGAAGGTTTGATTTATAGAACACCTACTTTGTGAATCAACCGCATGCGTCTCCATTTTGCGAATTTTGATATCAGCGAAACCTTCAGCACTGAAACTGTATCCAAAAATGTAATGAACCAGTACTCTGTAAATCCTTCAACCTGTCTTCCAAAAAGACTTGGAATTTAAAAAGACCATACACGGCTCTACACAGAATTAGGCCACTGAAGCGACAACAACTGACTGTTTTGGATGCAAAAGTTTGTTAAGTTCTTACAGAAGAGGCAAACATCTGGCAAATTGACACCGACCTTCAATAGCTGTACGAATCGAAAGGGAAGAATCTCGACCTTGTGGTTCGAAATATTGAGCGACGGATATACAAAAGGGAAGATCAGGTCAAGGTGGCTAGACAACATGCGTCTCATATGCAATCTGTGATGGACTACAGGCTTCTCACGACCACAGTGTAATGAATAGACACCAAACTATGACTTCTCTATCACAAGGAGTGTTGCTAACCACCAAGCAGCACTGCTTGGATAGCACAAAAAAGTTGGTGGCTGCTTTGAAGTAAATAATGAGAAAAACGGGAAGTACCGGAGAAAACTTCAAGTTCCGCAAAAAACCTTCTTGCTACTTCCAGTAACCTCCACATGTTGTATATAATCCATCAATCGCTGATCATTTGGAATTCTTCTGGAAATATATTTGTGAAAATTCACGACACGATAGCCCTATGACAGTTCGAAACCTTCTATGAAGAGTTTCAACAGCCTGAGCCCAATGAACTGCACAACTACAAGACGTTGTGGGTTCTAAGAGCTCCGCTGTTCCTGGTCATTAATAGTCATTGATGAAAAAACTACCAAGCACTCACTGCTATCCCACCAGAGTTTTCAACTTATGGCTGGAGGGAGAACAGCAGATGCCGTTTTCATATGAAGAGATATGCTTAACAGAAATCTGTCGATTCCCAAGAATTACATCGATAGTTGTGTAACGTAGAACTCAATACAGTTTCAACGTACCAAACATCTCCATGGCCTGAATCGATTACTGCAAGGCATTACTGCATGAGATCATTGTGCATCCGATTACCTATATAAAAAAAACTTTCTCCGTGGTAAGTATCGTCAGATCTGGTCAATAGAACTGTCGGAGTTAAAATTGCCATCACAAATATTCTTGCCCTGCTTCTCTGGAGTAGTGAAGTGGACTCGCGAGAAGCTGCATCAACTTGACATAAATCTCTATAGAAGAAACTACAGATGATACCGTATGGAACCTGTAAAGGCAAGAGGATTCAGGGTCCTTTTTTCTGTATAGTTTGCGACCATGAGACAGCAGAAATTGAAGCATTCTCTCTTAAGGCAGACCTGAGCAGCTGATATACTTCAGTTTTCGGATTTAAACAAGGTGTCATCGCAGAGATTACTTCATCTCTGCAGCAGTACCAGGATAAATCGAAATATGGAGTCTTCTTCAACAACATTGAAGACTTCGGCATATCAAATATGACCTTTTTTGCTTTTCTCAGGTCGAATGGTCCGAAGTTGGAAACTTATGGGTTCTTCAGGACCTGACAGAGTGGTGTCTTGAACACCATGGATGTGGATATATATGTTCCTGAAATAAAAATGTTGCTCTGCCGTGTAGCACCTTGGCCTTGTGCATTCACTCATTTCATCACAAGTACATAATTCATCGCATGAATAACTGAATATCATTCATTTGAATAAAAGGCAAGTGAACTTGTGTATTTCTGTATCGAAGTGTTAATAGAAGCAAAACATTGTTGGGAGTTAAAATTATATATTGGAATATCTGTGTCACTTTTCGGGTTATTTTGAGACAGCAAGGAATTTACAGGTTAACAGCCTGTTACCTGTCATCGAAACAGTTTCTGATTCTGAAACAGGAAATATAAAGAGTACGAAGGAAATCTACCTCCGAAAGCACAAGGGAAAACCTTCAAAAGGAGTTTACTCACTGAATATATAATCCGAGGACATCTTAACAGAGTTCGTGTTATTAAAGTAGCTGCTGTTTTCAATTTATAAGGTAAAACTGATGAACTCAGTGGAACTAAATACTCGTTCAAATAATCAAGTAGACATCGTCTCGCAAACAGTACGTCACACATATGAAATATGACATGATACATTCCTTTCGAGGGTGTAGCTTACACAAATACTGTCAAAGTAATCCAGTATATAAATGAAGTATTTATCTTTCAGAAAATCAACCGTTCTACAATGTTTGTGCTGTTTGAGTTATGGGATTTATTCGCAATTTCTTCTCAGATGTAGAGTATTCGGTGTTGGAAAGTGGATGAGCTCTCCATGATTTCTTGTATTTATGTTGCGCGATTGGATCGAATGAAAGTGCACTTTAAAATAGAATAAATGTAAATTGTCTTCGACAAGTTGAGTTTGATGAAGAATTATTAACTCTGGATGCGGACGGCTATAGATTGAACGATGCAAGAGTGCCTGAAAACATTTTCAGAAGGGTCAATACGGAGGCGTGAAAAAATTGCAGCATTTCAGGAAGGATAGGGATCTCGATGATTTTTTAATAAAACTCGAACATTTGAATGGCACAGTGCTTTTTTTTGACAAAACACAAGCACTACAGGAGAATCCCTAAGGCGATCTGAGAGTGGTGCCTGTGCGAAAGTAGTGATTCACACTGGATTTGAATCGCAGGAAATTGAATTCATTTG
Source organism: Leptinotarsa texana (assembly GCA_015342105.1). Classification (NCBI taxonomy): domain Eukaryota; kingdom Metazoa; phylum Arthropoda; class Insecta; order Coleoptera; family Chrysomelidae; genus Leptinotarsa; species Leptinotarsa texana. Next base: position 1,611 of record WOGN01010507.1, on the reverse strand, counting down.
AAACAACGTTCTCTAGAAGTTTATTCCACATAAGTACAATACTCCAAATGAGAGGGTTCTTGGATAGTGAAGTTCGAGGTGTACTGATTGATTCTCAGAACGATGAACAGCCACAGTTCATCGCGTATATCTGATATATACCCCTTTTGGTGGAATCAAATGTGCCAAGTCACTTGAGCACTTCCCGTGGAAGTATCTAGAGAAATATTCATCTGATTGCTCTCAAATCTTGAATAATCTTTGGTATACGGCTATTCAATACTTCAATTTACAGGTTGACTTTCTTGATGGGTCAAAATTGAATTGACATCAAAATTGTGGGCTTTTCGTTGTAGTTCTCATTCCATAAGTGTCTACACCAGTTGAATTCTTGTTGCTTCCACTGGTCGAATTTCAAAACTCGATTTCAGTCCCAAAGTTGAAACTATTGACACACGAAGGGTGATAGTGAAAATTTTGTTTATAATAAGATACATTTTTTTCTAAAACGGTAATTTCTTTTTGGTGAATCTGAATCAACATCTTCACTGAAACAACTACTTTACTAGACTCCTTTCGTATAACCATGAAGTCCACAACCATAAATTTTCTTTTTTTTCGAATACATCATCAACCATCAGCTGTCAACAATAAACTGAATCAATCACTCAACCAGTATTTGAAGACCATTACATGAAGAAGTACCTGTATTTGCGGATAGTGAATATACATACCATTGTCTTTGTCTCTGTTATATCACTGAAATTAGAAATTCAGATACTTTCAAGGCCAAGAAAAAATACTGGAATGAGAAAATGAAACGTCCTAAAGATGACTTCATACATACAAACATAGTATGGAAACTGAGAAATGAGAAAAGAACTATCTATCAATGATTTTTGTGCTTTTTCACCTGCTCTGATGATTTTCTTTCAATAAATGAAAATATATTGGGAGCACGAAACTTTTAGAAAACGGACCACCAGGTAACCTATTCATTCATTTGGATGACCTTGAACGACATATCATTGGAAAGAAGGATTCTCAACAGTCCTTAGAGGCCATCCATCAATCACGTGAGGCTTGAAAGGGGGATGGAGGGGGTTTAACAAAAATCAGTGTATTTATTTTTTCGTGAAACGCGCGATTTATGAACCAAAAAGCGGCGTGTAATGTACCTTTAACTCGACGTTGTCAGACGACGAATAATATCGACCGCCCGGCTCGCCTTGCTAGTTGTATTCAGTTATTTCGGCGCTGAATACATGCATATACCGTTACCCCGTAAGTTTTTCATTGAAACAATGTCTAAACTAGGTGATCTATATAAAAAACTCTTTTGCAGTGTTATTAATGTACGACCCCTCAACGGTAGTGGAATTCATATAGAATTCGAGCTAGAACATTATCAGCAGAAAATTCCACACATCAGGTGATCGAGAAAAAAAACAGATGCATATGCAAATATGCTGTCCGTTTCAATTTTACTCCAAAGCTAATTCAAATCCAAGATAGAGTGGATGTAAACATTGACATGCCCCACGCACGTGATATTGAAAATCCCAAAAATTGGCCAGGGTCGTATTCAGAACCAACATCTTGTTGATCGCAAATGCTATATCATACTTAGGA
>WOGN01010506.1:0-10378 GCA_015342105.1 Leptinotarsa texana | reverse complement strand
GTTTCCAAAATTGAAGTTGTTGTAACTTCGTTGTTAACAAATATTTTTTAATGAAAATTTGACAGTTTTGATTTATAACGACTACGAATCCAGTGGTAAAGTCAAATTTGAAAACAAAAATTGCCTAATAAACTTTTGCCGTTTTTGACAAACAAAAAAAACCATAGAGTGCCTTGGAAATGAAACTAAAATTGTGAAAGTTAGTGTCAAGATACAGTTTTTCATGCTTAATATTTCAATAAAAAAAATTGAGATTGATTGAAAAATGCACATTCTACAGGGGTGGTTCCATTTCAAATGGGTCACACTGTATTAGACAATGGAAGTCCGAACTAGTGAAATTCATCATGAAACATTGTCAATCACCTTGAAACAAACAATAAAAGTTCAGTTTTCTCAGTTGTTCCATGCGAATGAAGTTTCGTCACATATATCAATATCAAATCATATCTGTTTGTCTGTGTGTATGAGCACGTTCATCTCGAAATTGGCTAAACTGATTTGCGTTCGGTTTTCACTAACGTATTGTGGTAAGTTTCACTTAACATTCAGTGTTTAATTTCAATCGGCTCTTAGATGAAAATGTTATATCAATTTGAACACTCACATTATAGAATAGAATAGAATAGAATAATATTTTGGCTACGTGATACATTTGAACAAATATTTGTAGCAAGTCAAAACAAAAAATTGTAAATATACCGTCATACATACAAATGATATACAAATATCACAATGCTTTTATAAGAGAATAATGTTCACAATAACAAATACAATCAAATATCAGAAAACCAATGTTGAAAATGAGAACAATCGTTACTCGAAGTTACACGAACTATCTATGTTATATAACATATATTCATCTGTGGAATGAAACAGTGTTTCAAAAAAATTACTTCAGTTTCTGCTTGAAACGGTAGAAACTGAGTTGTTTTATGTGACATGGTTGATTTATTATAAAATTTCAAATTGGATAAATTTTTCTATGAAGTTCAGTCTGAATATCTCAGTTCTCTTCAGATTTCCTGATCTCGTTAGATATTCATGTTTGAATTGAATGGGTTATATTTTTTAGGAGTGAATAATTTTTGGGAAAGAAAGTTTTTGGCTTTCTACTACTCCATCCCTCATCCTTCTTTTTTGTATCAAGATGGAGTAGTAGAAAGCCAAAAACTTTCTTTCCCAAAAAAGAAAGTCTTGCCCTGAAACTTTGACTTTTCGTAATCGACACCAGTGATAACATTGAATTTAACTATTGTCAGAGTTTTAGTGAAAGTATCCAGGAACTCGTTTATTCCATTCGATCCATCCATGATTCTTTTTGATAAGAATTAGATACTTACATATGAAAATGTTCATTCTCAACTTTACAAGTAGTGGTAGCAGTAGCAATCCACCAAGTGGAAAATATTCCATTTCTGTCGAAAGAATGTTATGGTTTACTGAGATATCTAACGCGGTGGTATAACATTATTTGAAAGAAATAAAGTTTACACCACAATATTTATACTATTTTATTCATACCCTTTTGTTTATTGTGGAGATTAAATGAAGCACCAGTGATACAATAACATATTAGCCTCCAAACACTGGTTTCAATAATCCAAAATATCAAAATGTCCTCAATTTATCGGTATTTCAACAAAAAAACGGCGTTCGCTACATGCCATACTTATCCGGTGTGGGTGTTTAGGCCCGCCATACTTTTTTTGAAAATGTTTTTTTCATTATTATTTAAATTCATTTCTTATAGGCTGTTCCATACCATTCCGACAGTTCAAAATACCCGCCATACCCTCTCTTCAAAATTCGAAAAACTATTTCCTTCACCCATTCCCGATTGGGAAACGTTGTATCGAGATATTGCCGGACATTAACTTAGTGATGTGGTGGTGATCCATCCTGGTGAAACCATATCAGTTTGAAGTAATGTCAAATAATTATCGCTAATAAAATCAAAGAAAATGATATGGTTTCATACAATCCCTGCCCAAACATTAACCTGTTGAGAGTATTGTGTGTGTTCTTCTCTCATCCAGTGAGGATTTTCCGATGACCAGTAGGGGCAATGTTGCCGATGAGCATGACCGTTAAGAGACAAAGTACACTCATCAGAAAACATAACGTTTTCTAATTGGGTAATATTGTTATTCAACATGTCCATCATTTTCTCAGAAAAATAAGTTCTATCAAAATCGTCTTCCATGAGCTCCTGAGTAGATATCATTTTATAGGGATGCATTTTATTTTCTTTCAATATGTTTACTATCGATGTATTGCTAACATTGAATGTAGTGGATGCCTGTCTGCTCGATGTATGTGGGTTTTCCTCAGACTCAAGCATTACATCTAATTTGAGTTCATCAGTCATTGCATTGGCAGCTGCTTTTTTTATCTGTCCCACATGACCAAGCTTACGAAACTGCTTCTCTATTTTGCTTATTGTTCCTTGAGATATGGGCGGTAAATTAGAAAATTTCTCATGAAATTGGCGGGCTACCTGTGTTCGGATTTTATCTTCGTAACCAATCATTTGTAAAACTGTTATTTTACACATTTCCGTTAATCTAACCATTTGTCAGACTTAAAGTTAACGAACTTTAACCTTTAATTAAAATACTAACAACTAATGTTGTAACATACAAAACAAGTTGACAATGCGTTTTAAACTAACGTTACCACGAAAATTATTTAGATTTTTAAAGAGTACCATCTAAAAAGAACATTGTTACGGCTTTTGCTTACGTTCTTGTTATCATTACCTCAACATGAAATAAGTTTTGAGCATATTGCAATAAGTTTTGAGTGTATTTTATCGAATTTCGGTAATCACATGATTTTATTTTATCTTAAATGTTGCAATAAACTTAAGAACTATAAAATTTTTGAATAGAGAATGAAGAGACTTTTCAAACGATATATCACAAGCATATTCTTCCCATTTAAAAAATTGAGAGTTGTACCTGTCATTCGACGGGGGTTGAAGGTAGGGGCGGGCCTAAACACCCACTGTAGAAGTATGGCATATAGCGAGCGCCGGATTTTTTTTTGGTTAAAATATCGATCATATGTGATATAAATTGTTTGACACCTCCGGATTTTCGAGCAATTTCAATTAATCATTATGCAATTGGGTCTCACGCATCACCGGTAAGAACGTCATTTTTCTTTCACTTATTACGTATACGAATCCCCCTAAAAGCGCCATTCTGTAAGAAATGGCATACCAAAATCTTCCATCTCCCGGTCTATATTTAATATGTCGTCCAAATTATTTTCATTAAGATTTTAGTCAGAAAGATTTTGGTTGAAACGATTTTAAAAAGGCGGTAACTTTTAGATGTGAACTTTTCAGTTTGCCCATTATTGCTTGTGCAGATTTTCTATTGATTGGGATTTAAATAATTAATCATACTATGAAAAGTTAAAACCCCAGTTCATGAAAAATAAAATTCACACAATTGGGAACCTTCAAAGAATTTCAATCAGAATATATTCTGCAAGCAATAACAAAGCAAATTTCGATTCCAAATCTAGAAATTCTGGAAAAAATTTGAGATTCTAGAAAATCTACCTGTGGATAGATTTAATGAGATGTACCTACAACGACAGAGCTGGAGATAAGTAAATTTTTCTAGCCGTGCATAATGAAAGATAAAACGAATTATTCAACCACCAAAATGAGAAAGAAGTACAGGCCGTACTGCAAAATTTATGAATTAGGCCTCAGATGATGAGGATTTGTCAATAAAATTTAGAATAATCATGAACACAACAGACAATGGACCTCCCAAATAAAACTAACAAATAATATCCGGGGACTAAAGAACATTCTCTTCTCTCAACATTCTATCACTCAAAACTAATTGCCACCCTATCTAAAAATAAATCTCGGAATTTCAACTGTCAGGTTTAGACAAAAATAAAATAGAGATGTAACTTAATCTTCCATAATCCATCCTTAATCCCAACGATGAACACTTTGGTAAAAAGAAATACATTGGAACCCTTACATTTGAATTTGATATAGGGGAGGTCTATAACACGGTCAGATCTATTCAAACTTAGGGTTTGAAATAATCAATATTTCGAACAGAGGCGGAACCAATTCGAGTTTTTTTTAAAATTTAATTCAAGGTGCGAACTCAGTAGTTTGGCCTTTCTACATTTGTTCAATTTCATAATTACTTATTTTTTCGGATTCTGGTAATTTTCGATCAAAAACAATGGAAAAGTATGATTTTCTAAATGCTTCATTCTAATTCTTCAAAACGTTCAAAACACTCATATCTAATTCAAACTCGAGTGAAAGGAGCGCATGGAGAATATACGTAGACTGTTCAAAAAATAAGGTGGATGTTCAAATTTCGCTGGGTATGTACAATCCGATTAGCGATTTTCTTATGTTGGTATACTTGTCTCGAACATATGTTCACATTTTCAGGTGTTTAGCATGTTTAGTTTGTTGGTCACAGGCATAAAAGAAGTATTTTGCGTGTTCAACAATTTTCCACTATCGCATCGCATTGCTGCTTGCAACGAATTTTGTGAAAAAAATTAAATTAGTGGCATACGTTGATTGAACTCTCGAGTCAGAAAAATGAGGCATGTTTATTGTTGCGAAGAGATGTAAAAAAAGATAACGAATGTCTCAGAAACATTTTTGTCGATTCATGAAGGAGCATTTGGGAAAGGAATCAAATTCAGTTCAATACAATACGGCAGTGTTAGTCAGCGATAAAAAACAAGTGAAAACAAGTCAAGAGATTTACGTACAATTTTTTTAGGTTGTATTTCTGAGTAATTAGCAAATGCAAAAGCAAAAATCTTTTTATTAAAATGTCTACATTCTATGAGTACCTCTACCAAGGGTAGAGTGACTTCTACTTCTACAGAAGGCGGTGGGGAACACCCCTTGCGATGTTAGCTGGTTGACGCTCACTCATTAAAAACGATTGGGTAATGTGCCTCTTGCTGTCAAGGCTTATTATGTGTTGTCGATGTGTTGTTTGGCTATATACTTCTATAAAAAGTTAATGAAAAAACCAGGACAGAATGTAATTAGAATAATCTGTTGTGTTGATTGTGCTACTCTTTAACGACGACACCGGGATGGAAGATTTATGGACTTCTGGAAGAATCTTCCAGGATTGGCTCACTTCGAAGCGTTTATTCACCCTTCGAAGCTTGATACCAAAAAGTTGTTGGACTATACAGTAGAGATGAAATACGATATCTAACTGGCCTTCTTACAGGTCACTGTCATTTGAATCATCATATGCAGAGACTCAGACTGTCGGACGACAGAGGGTGCCGCCTCTGTTTGGAAAATGATAAAACTGCAGAGCACATACTTTGTGCCTGCCCCGCTGGAGACCGAGACCGAGTACGGCAGAGCCGTACTCTTACCATCTGACCTGAAAGACCACTCACGATACTAATCGGTTTCGTTAATAAGCTGGGTTTATTTGGTTGAGTGTGAATAGGTGTGAGCCACAATAAACCCTTGCGGGTTTCGGTGGATGGTTAAATAGAACCTCTCACTTTGGACCTAACCTAACCTACACTTTAACGAAACCAGAGGTATAACATTAAGTTATCATGAGAATTGAAATATTCATATGAATAATAATCCTGGGAAGCTGCTTAAGATCCAGACACTGTGGACCAATAAGTCTAATTATTTTCATAATTCTTTGAAAGCGTTAAACCATACATCAACTTTAGTTGAATAGCTCATAGTCTAGTCCATAGTTCGGTTTAAAATAGTAAGGAGGATTTTCGTAATTATTTTATCGTTAAACGTGAAAATGAAATAAAATATTAATAATCAGCGGGGTTGTCCACTAAATAAATACATAAATTTCCTTACCTCAATTTTTTTTTATTTGCTCATTCAAACATTTCATTTTATCATGTTTTGTCATGAGAGGATTTGGACTTTATTAACGACATCCAGCAATTATTTGAAGGAGAATCGGAAATGTTGCTGGTAAGATACTCGTATGTGTCACCTAAATACATAATTCATTTTGAAGTTGGGATTCTGAGTAAATATATCATTGACAGAAATATTTTTCTATTCTCCTCCCTTGAATCAGTTTAGTTGTCCCACTCACGCCACCAGTGCATCCGATAGAAGCCATCTGGACTTTTTGGTATCGGGTTCCACCCTTTTTACGTAACCCACTGGGTATGTATGAAGTTTGACCACAGATAACTTGTTAAATTATTCATCTTATTATGTAAGAAACAAAAAATATTTCTCTTTCAAGAATACTTGTAATTAAAGTACATATTACTCTAAAAAAAATCAAACCATAGATTTTAAGTATGAAAAACAATATTTTACTATTCACACCATATATTATTAGTACGAAAAACTCTCTTTCACTATTCTATGACAAAGGCATCGTCATCAATAGCCTCATGTATAGGCCTTCGCCTAGTTGGTTTAAGTTAAGCGTGTTAACAGATTTTAACAACCGATGTTAACTAGATGATATTGATCAACTCAAATACTGAACTTCCGGTCACACACAAAGAGTGTAAACTTTCACAGCCAGAATTAAAGATATATTCCGGTTTTGTTGGCCATTTCGTTTACGACTGCGAAAAACATTATCAAAGGCAATGAGGCAACAGACAAAGTGTTATGTTGTCCTCACAGCAGATACTACCTACCTCGTTTTCATAAGTCTTGGAATCTATTTTTCATTCCATTGGAAGTGGGCTTGACTTCTTCCCTATTGGCTAAATTAACTAGCCTGATATGAGTGCAATTAAGTGCAGGGGGCCACACTTTATTTATGTTAATTCCCTATTCCTTCGGTAGGAACTGTTTCTGTTTCTGAATTTATATGACTACACTGACTTATCAAACTCAACTTTATTTCATTTTAAATACAACAATCACTAAAAATTTCAACTATTATTTAAATGTCTATCGTCCACTTGACTGTGTACTTGACTATCCCTACTTAAATATCGTAAAATTTTTGTCGAAATTCCATCGACATCGGTAGCATGTTTCTTGTGGCTTCCCGAGCGGCAGGTAACATTGGACATTTCCACGCTCTCAGCTACGTCACGTTTGGTTTATGATTACCAGTGACGGCCAGCGTTATTTCCTTTCGGGCATGATTTACAATTTTTGAGGTTACAATGCAGAATGATCCACAGATACAAAGAATCCAGTATACTTCTGAATTCACTATGTGAATTCACATAGGACAGAAAGGATTTTCAGGACTATCTGGAGTTACCTCAACAAACCTTCCCGGATCCTATAGCCCACTCGAATTCGATTTCCCTATACCCATTTTCTTCGAAGAAATTTTTCAGGTGAACAAGTTCCTCTCAACTGAAGTTGTAAGTACCGCCCTCTTTTGTCGTGACTCATAGTTGTGGTTTACATGCAGATACATATATGCGTGCAATGTTCGATCTTCGCGTCTGTTCATTAGTACATGCAAGACGGTTCTTGTTCATAGGGTTTGTGTTCCATTGCTCTCTCACACACACACACACACACACACTCAGGAAACACATGATAATTTATTTTTTTCAAGTACGCCATTAAATACATAAATGTGAAAGTCAAGTTAATTGTCGAACACAAAATAAAACAGTTATTCAATTAAATATTACTGATAGATTTTTAACAAGATAACCAAAAATCAATTACAACGGGTGTTGCGTTTGCTTCAACAATATGCTCTCTTCACTTTGAAATAATTCGTCTCGAGAGATTATAATTGACATTAATTACATTGCCCGAAATATTCTCTAGAATTGCCAGACAAATATGATTTACTTATCAATTGTTTTTCTGTGAAAGTTTTCAACGAAGCATTTCTCATTATCTGATAATGAAACCGTAACTACTGTGTCACAGAGAACGGTCAATCTTATTGAAATTGTTTCCAAAACAGATAATTTCGTGTTGGAAAAGACGATTTTTTTCTAGTCGCATTCCCATAAAAATTCTTGCTTTTTAGGTTGATAAAAGCTATCAATATTTTCGTGAACAATTCCTCTTATCGCCGTCTATCACGTTCGCCTCATTAAATGATTATACTCTGGCCAATAAACCAATAATCGAACCTAATTGAAAATAATGATGTTAGTGAAGGAGTGTGCAGTTTACCATTTGGAAACTATAGGAGAAAGACCTTGAAATCCGTCATGCACTCTTAAAGACGAAAATAATAAAATTTTACAATGCGTTAACCTCACTATTTGAAATAAATGAAGTAGAATGAAACAAGTGAAGTGGAGAAGCATTTTACGCTGTACTTGGGAATACTTTATAGCAGCATATAATCAGAGGCGGATCTTTTGTAAAAGACGAGAGGAGTTAAAAATCCGCTAACCAAGTTAGCATCATCAGAAGATGACTAAAATTACTGGTGATGCGTCAGCAATACGCGCGTCGAGAGAAACTAATTTGGGCTGGTGTGGAAAAAGGTTTCTAGCTCAAGCATGGTTACCACCATTAATTTCAGCGAGATCTTACTGCTGAATTACTTATTTATTTTCGTAGCATTGAATTCTACATGGTTTCTGTCACCACAAACTGATTTTTTTTCAGATCTTCATTGTTTAAGCCGAAGGTGTGCATTGGTATCTGATGTTTGAGCATCCAAATGGAAGCAAAAGATTGAGAACCATCAATAAGTACTCATTTTTTTAAGGACAAAAAAAACAAGCACTACTGGAAAATCCGTAAGGCGCTCTCAAAGCGTTGCTTGTGCGAAAGTAGCGATTCACATTGGATTTGAATTGCTGGAGAATACAACAATTTGGAAAAACATTCTCAGGAATTTTATTCTACATAAACGCGGTTCTCCAAATGAAAGAGTTTTTGAACAATGAACAATCTTAAAGAAGCAAAATGCCTAATTGCATTGTTCCAAATGTGGGTACCATTGGTAAAAAGGTTGCCTGTTGATCTCTGGAACCATATTGATGATCGTTTAGGACCATATTTCCAATATTTGAGAATGTATTGATTGAGAGCTTTCTCTGTGATTTTCAGTATAACTGAAAGCACAAAAGCACGTTGATTCTACTGGACCATAGTAAATATTCATCAGATTGTTTTTAATAAATATTTTTGTAATGTTATAAATAAATAATTTCGAGAGTTGAGATTTTGCGAAAGTTTTACACACTGATTTTTTCAGCATAGTGTACTATCAAACAAGATGCCTAGAAACTTTATACTGTTACAGTTTCTATATCAAGTTTTTGAAATATCTACTGGTAGATTTATCAGTATATACTAAAAAAATTAAATTTTATACTCTATATGTATCTCATTTCCTGAACATGTTTTAGTGTGTAAAGTTAAATTTTGAGAAACATTGGTTAAATGAACTGGACATGTTTCCTGATTTTTTTATTTGAACTCATATATTCTATTCGACTCTTTGATACCACGATTTTGTATTTTCTGTAGCGATTAAAATTTGATGTGATCAAATGAGTAGAGTAAGCTACCACAATAGTCAAAATGTGGCTAGATAATCATGTTATATATAGTTATTCAGAATATGTTGATAGGTATTGAGAAATTCTTGCACAATTAGTTTTTTTTGGGATATAATTTTTATAAACAGAAAAGCTAATATCAAGTTTTGTGAATTTCTAATGTATACCTCTACAAGGAATTACATCTTAAGAGTCTATAAAGATATTTCAGCATTTTCAATATCAGCTATAGTTCAAGTTTCACTAAATACCAATTTCACAGAATTATGACACAAAATGGTGAAAATAACTTGATCTCCGTTTGCAGTGGAACTTTTAATATTCATATTACAACAGGTAACTACTAGTGGTATACTGATCAGTTTGATTAGTTTTTTACTTGTATTCATATCGAAAATTGCAGGTTTGTTGTTTATATACCTGATTACTCTAGAGTTCTTCCCGTCGCCTTTCATTTTTTCAAATTTTTTTTTTACTGACATGTAAGTCCTTTTTTTGTCTAGTTTAGTCACCAAAGATTTTTACTCCTTCCACAGCTTATTAGTTTTTAATATTTGTTTTGCAACCTCCAAATTTTTCAAAATAACTTTGAAGAGGCGACTTTTTTTCTCAAGAAATCTCGCCAATTCTAAAAGTTGGGAACATGAAGTCTTTATGCTGAAGTTTCTCAAAACATTTTTAAGTCTCCATATTGTAACGAATTAAAGCACTAACTGTCTTAAACTAATTTATTTTTACAATATTTCACTAATATATTTACACACGTCAATTTATATTCACAATTAATTAACAGCTCGCTTTCTAAGTACAGACTGACTATCGAACAGGGGCTGGCGGCCGTTTTATGTTGCGGCAACGAACATTGCCGATCTCTTCTCGTCAT
>WOGN01010505.1:0-10378 GCA_015342105.1 Leptinotarsa texana | reverse complement strand
GTATCTCCAACAGGTACTGAGATTCCCATGCTTAGGATCCTTATCTTGGACACACTGTATAGTCAGTGGGCATACTTGAGCATTGGCTATGAATCAACGAATTGTTCCTTTAGATGATTTGGTTTAAATCTTGACAGAACCAAAATTTCAAAGTGTTGATCCAAAAACATGAATCTCGAATCCATGTTGCTCATCACAGAATGAATCATGGTATCACAAAAAAGTTCCATATCGGCTTTTGGCAGACTGTACCTATAATTATTGACCGCTGCTTTCATAATCGAACAATCTGTTTGGCTGTTTGTTATTATTAAATTATTTTGGCAAAATCCTGATGAGCGTCGGACAAGCATTTTTCAAAGATAGTTTGTCGATATTCTTTGATCCAATCACAATATTTATGCAACTATTCAAGAGTAATGCTTAAATGGACTAGTACGGCTTGCAATAATTTGCTTATAGTATTGACACGCGTTAATAAAGATGAGAATTCTTCAATAAATGATTTTATAATATAATTTATCAGAAAAGGAAATATATTCACGAATATTTCCTACATAAGCTTCCGTGCGCCGAAGAGAGGAATACCTTCAAACAATAATATTTATTTTTTTTCATTTGTCAGAGCAAAGTAACTTGATATCATAAAATGGTATGCTGCGTAGTTTGTGCATATGAGACTAGTTAATAGCAATTTACTACATTCAACCCTCACTTGGAATCATTTATAACTAATTTTTCACACAACAAATGTCACAATCTATTGAATTGTTGGGTTTATGGCAATACTTAAGATATTTCAAAGTAATGTGGATATTTGATGAACATCCATAACTAACGTATTCGGGCGTGTCTTCACACGCCCAAAGAAGCCATAAAGTGTTTTTTGAATACATTATTATTGTAAACGCGCGTCGAGAAAAGTGTTTTAGTGATTGGGAGCAATGTTTGTTTTGGAGTCGTTCTGTTTTAAATTAAAAATATCAAACTGTAATTTTTTCATTTTGTAAAAATAATATGAAAAAGCAAATAATTGACTTTTAAAAGTACCTACCTAGATACTTTGGCTTTGAATTCGGAATTTCGAAACTTATGGTGGAACTAAACGTCGCTGTCTGGTGTTGGATCACACACGCGTTATATTTGGGCTCTTGTTTCAACTCGAAAATTAGACTTTGATTTAGAAATTTCGATTTTCAACCTGAAAACAAACAATTCAAATATGCTGTCTCTGGCACTTCTGTAGGTACTTTTCTTTCGAGATAAGTTTTCATTATTTTTTCTTTTCAGTAAAATCATACTAGTACTTTCAGTTTCATAGGTCTCCAGTTTGGTAATGAGTGAATCTGTTGTTCTTATCATTTCTAGTAAAGACCTCGCGAGAAACATGCAAAATCTTTCGCGTAACCTGTTCATGGTACAAATGCAATCTGAATTATCTAGGTTTTTAATAAAAGCATTTATGTAACCAATAATATTGAAGCTCTTCAAAGGTAAATGACGGTTTGTTTGCGTTTTCTTTTTCGCTGTAATCCATCATTATTTCCTGGTAAGGATTTCTATAATCATGGATTTTTTTATATAGAGAATAACAAGTTGTATTTCCACATGTTATTAGTTGTGATAGTGATAATTATTTATTCGAAAACAGCTGTTCGAAATGATTGGTCAATTGATGTATACTGCAAGCGCGTAAATTACTTTTTGTATTTGTCGAATCTTATTGAATTATGAATATTATTCAGCCAATTTTTTTTCTGAAGATTTCTCTCTCTAAAAATATAATTGGACATTTATATTCACGAATAAAAAATAAATAATATCCTAAGATGGCATGAAAACAAAAAAGTTCTATTTAATTGAATATGGGACAGTTAAAAAGAACGATGGCTGTTTGTTTTTTAATTATGATATATCTCGGATATTACCATACAAACAGGATACTTTTGAAACAATTTAGAGGCATGTCCTTTTTAGGAAACCAGTATCCAGATTGCATTCCTTTATGCAATGGGCGGTATAACTAAGAGAGTTTGTTCTTGATGATTCTAATTTTATGACGAAAGCAGTATCTATTATTATAAACGATTGTCATTACTTTCACATGAAGATATAATAGAATCACTTCTCCAATAAAAATAAAATTTATTCTTCAACTACCCGATCCAGCGTAACGCCTTAGAATGAATACACTGTCTGTACAAAAAATAAGATGAAATTTATTTTTCTTAAAACATTTTCATTTATTTATAATTTCTAGAAAAAAGATTAGTTGGGTAGAAGGATCAATTTTTTCTTAAAAAAACAATTGTTTTTTTGCCATTTCCAATTCTGAATTCCATAACAAAAGCCTCCAATGGAATGAGAATTAACTAGTGAAAATTAATTTTCCTAGAGTACTTATTAGAAAAATAATTAAAGAAAGAAGTTCCTCCTCTCGAACTACAGGGGTGAAATCCAAATATCACAACATTCCATCTGTAGAAAATTCATCTGATAAACTTGGAATGCTACTCAGTACCGAACAAATTATAGTGGCCTTTTCAAATGAAAAAATAGTTGGAAAGCATTTTTTCTCGAAACAAAAAAACAAAAAACATCACAAGAAATACAATCCAATATAGTGTACAAGTTGAAGTGTGGTAGCTGTCACAAATGCTATGTTGGTCAAACCGAACGGTATCTTAAAACACGATTTTCAGAACACATGAGAGACTCTAAGAAACTGAATATAAAAAACCCCACAGCTCTCGTCGAACATGAAAAAAAATATGGACACATTTTTGATTTTGGTCATCCAACTATTCTAGATGTTCAACCATATTTTTCCAAAATAATTTTGATCGAAATGATACATTTCGTTCAAAATGCGATAGTGTTAACACTAGAAGAGATGTCGATGGCCGTAATACTGCATATTTCAATTTGATATTTCAATGTGTTGATGTGCAGAGTACAATCATCGTATGCCACTTTCAACATTTTGAATGTTTTTGAGCACTCATTTCCATTTTTACACAAAATTTCATGAAAATTCTTTCATCAATTTTTTCTGATAGCAGAAATTCGCTGACAACGCAAAACACTATGGCATCAACGTTACAATTGTGGTTTATTTTTGCCCATCCCATTCTTCTGGGTGTATTCTAACATTATATTTTTGTTATTGAAGTTGCAAGTGAACTCTTTTGAAATTCTATTTTGCTATATCGTCTATCACAGGTCAGAAACTAATGTTTTTATAGATATACCAAATCGATAATTCAATGAGGTGGAGTGATAGCTTCGTTGATTAGACTTCAAAAATACGACGTAATAAGTTCTAAATTTTTTTGGCTAATATCGTAAACACTTCATAGCTCAACGATATTACTAGCTTCAATAAGCTATCGACGGATTTTTTATAAATCAGTACCACATTTCAGTTTTGACTGAAAAACCACGCTCAAGATAACTCTTTTGGTTGAGGCTAGGATTTTGACCATACATAACGTTAGATATTCAAGTGGTTTCTGGTCAAGAATGGGACATTACGTGCCATTCTGTTTCGTAAACGATTATTCAAGAGGTTTATCAGTGTTAATTTGAAAATAGATGTACTCGTTTATGTCTTTAGTTTCCGCATAAACTTTGAAACTGTCTGCATGAAGTAGACAGGTACAGTTGACTTTCAAAACGATATCTTTGATAAATATTAAAAAGTGAGAAAGGCCATTTGGAACCCTCCGGACAATAGCATCCGCCATTTTTATTATCATTACATTTTATTAAAAAATTTATAAGCGGTGTTAACAATTATATACTGAAGATAAAATCAAGTTCATGTCTTATGATCGATTCCGTTGATTGTAGTGTTAACATACTTTCCGTGAAGAAGAATCACGTTCCGCCGAGCCGTCAATATTGAAAGTGCAACAAATTGAGATGGATCTAGAAGGGAAAAAACACCTCGTGCGAGAGCATTGGAGGATTGTGTTTGTTCACTTTCACTTCATCTGACGTATTCAGAAGCGTGCTACCCACGTTTCGCAAAAGCGTGTCAAAGCTAATCAAGATGCATGATTTTGAAGATTTGCGATATGGCGACACCATAACTATACAAAGGAACTGGCTGGAAATGCAGTCGAGTTCTATTGTCAAATTATTGTTGTTGCGAGGACATTCCATTCGGAAGTGACACAATTTTTGTATAAGGATATATTGATATCTAGTTAGCCTAGACCGATTCCGTGAATAAACAGAATATTGCGTCACCATAACAATTGAAATACATAGAAACCCTGGTGTTTTTACTGATTCGCTTTTGTTTTGTCAAAAACTCTCCATGCGTGAAATATGATTGACTCACCTCGGTACACATGTTAATAGACAGTGCAGGAATCAAAATTTGTCGCACCTATGTAAAAATCTTTCACTTAATATCAATTGATTTTCAAATGTGACCAAATCTGAAAATTCAAGTGCCAACTTGACATTGCCAAGTACTGTCACTTGAGGTACACGCCTCTGTAAATGGTATGCTGTAGTTTATTGTATCTCCCATTATTTCTTTTTATCAAGAGTGCCGTAGGTCGAGAGTTTTTGACAAGATATTTCACATGGGAAAAGGATCCAAGTGATCACACGAGGGACATTCTATGCATCTTCTATGAAGACATAATCAACTACCTGTATTGGAAGATGGTAATAGATGAGCAAATTCACGAAGATTTGCTCAGAAATCGTATGCGATCATGAAAAATGAGAATGAATTTCATTTAAATGACGTTGATTACCCATAGAAGATGAAACTCGTTTGGAAAAGCCCGTTTATGTCTACCTTCGTAAATATGAAGCTCATGATATGACTATTTCATTAAACCGTGGAACTGTGCTAGAACGACTATCTGAGGTACGAATATGCCCATAAACATGTCAAATAAACTTGAAACATATGCTTTATAGATTGTGTACTTTCTAATACAGTGATATTTTTCAAACAACTACCGCCATTTCTAGGTCAGGCCGGATACATCTGGAATCACCGTGGTAGTTCACGTTGACTTGGAAATCGAAAAAAAATCTACAAAGAAGAACCTCAAGTGTCTGGATGTTGACGAGAAGTGTGCAAGGGAATAAGGATTGCGTTTGATATGTGCTGTATTCAAATACTTTTAAAGACGTATTGTTATTGGGGATGAACCTTGGGTGTATTTCTATGACCCAAATTCAAAGCAATCTGTCTTGTTGGCACTCTGATTCACCAAGTTATTGGAAAAGTTCTTGCTTCAGTTTTTTGACATTGCTAAAGATGATCTTGATTGTTTTTTCTGTTTTTCTGGAATAGGGTCGAACAATAACTTGAACTTATTATTCCATGTTTCTGACCACTATACTATAAACAATTGTAGAGATAATTTTTAAAACAAATTTAATATGAGCACTTGAAACCAAATGTGTACGGGCCTCAGAAATGTTTTCATGATCCATTTTGTATGCAATGTATGTAAAAAAAGGTTAAGAATGATAATTGCAGGTTCACAAATAAACTAAAAAACTCATAATTTGTGGGAAAGTAAGTTTTTGGCCTTTTATTTCTCAATCTTGATACAAAAAAAAAGTGGGAATCTTCCAAAGAAAGGAAAGAAGCAATTAATTTCAAAAAATCAACTCTGTAGAAAGATGTGTAGATCATGCAAAGTAGTACTTTTCAAACACAAACTGGAAGAAAAATCCCTCCCGAAACAGCTATTTTCATATAAACATTGAATTACATGAAAGAAAAATACTTTCGAAACAAAAACATTTTTCTCTATTCCGTTTATATTCCAAACATCCATAATGGAATCGAATCAGAAATCATCAACAGGATTCCTGCACAGTATATAAAATAAAAATACGCACGATGCCATCTTTTCATTTCTTTATAATATTTGTTAAATGTTTAATTCTGGTAATGCAGCAGCTGTTGTCTGTGATCTTAAGGCGTTTGATTACGTTGATCATAAGATCTTGCTAAGAAAAATTCACCAATACTGCTGCAGAGAAATAACGCTCGACTGTTTTGAATCTTAGCTTTCAAGAAGGAATCAAATGGTAAGAATAACAGAAAAAAAAGGAAATTTTGTGTGGTGTTCGAAAAGGATCCGTTTTAGGACCCATGTTATTCTTATTATATGTCTATGACATTGCAAATTTGAGCATTTCCGGAAATTTCACTATTTTTGCTGATGACACGACGATATTGTAGAACAACAAAAACCCAAATGATTTACACAATGCAATATCTACTGATATGATAAAAATCAAGGAGTGGTGTGATACTAATTTGCTATTCTTCAATATCACTAAAACACACATTTCATCATTCAGATATGCTCTTGCTGACCTGTCATTTGGTGATAATTTAGTGATCAAGAACGAGACTCAATCTGGATTTCTAGGTATTCACATTGACAATACGCTCAAATTTATTGAACATATCAAACAACTTAAAAGTAAAATTTGTTCTGTATGTTATGCAGAGAGAATAACTTCAATACGTTTGGGAGTCAAAACTGCCAGAACGATGTATTACGCCCTCTTTGAATCCCACCTACGTTATGGAATACCGTTTTGGGGAGTATGCAATTCATCAGCACTTCTGTCAGTATTTGTAAGGTTAAACCTCGTGATTCATACAGACACAAATTTGTTGAGCAAAAGATTTTAACATTTTGGAATCGGTTTGCCTCATTCACAAAAATATGTCCCTATTTGAGGCTTCATGTCATTCTTATAGCACTTTCAACAAATTTGGTCAGGAATTCTATTTATTACAATGGGGTCAAGATGTTTATTCATTTGCACTCAGATATAAGACAGGCAAATTTGACCAACAAAATGTTTATATCAGGAGTAAAAACATTTTTGGCAATATACCCTATTATAATTTGCAAGAGTTCTGTAATGATAAATTTATGTGACAAAATGTGCATATTTGAATTTATGTTATAAAAGATTTTTGTTTATATTCTTGTTTGGATATAAATGTTTGATTGTCTGGTGCAATGGGTGTGTTTATTCATGTAATATTTTATATAAGTATATATGTTTATGTCTATTATATAAGTGTTGATAGTATTTGTTTAAAAATCTGTACACAACCATGTTGATACAAAATTTCGACGTTGAACTATACTGTATGTTCTAACTTTATTATTCTAAAAGTTATAGTGATAAAAGGCTTTACATGACACGAGGTAGGTGTTAAATAATTATCCTTGGGCTTGATGGACATATATTTACAAGTCGGTAAAGAAAAGATTCTTCTCCTGTTTTTGGGGATGGTGAGACATAACCCTATGTTATGCATATACAACATTGCATGCACACAACGTGTTAGGAATCACACGTTAAAAGGTGAGACCACAAGTTTCTCAACTTCTGAGAGTTGTCGTTCGTATGGGGGCGATAACTGATTAACAGAAAAACAGATTTTAGACAGATTTTTTTAAACAGATTGAAATTAAATAGTCGAAAACAAGAGCTAGACACGTTCTAAACAGGACATGTTTGTTTTTTGTGCGAGGTTGATGTTAACAATCTGCAAAATTTGTTCAAAAATCGAATATTACCGGAGTTTTTTCCCAACTCCAAATCGTTATTTTTACACCTCGATACGTGTTTCGATCACCAAGTGATCATCTTCAAGAGGAAGAGTTTTATCAATTTCATTGATAATACTTGAATCACAGTCATGAATAATCCTTCTGTGCTTGAAATTTTACGAAATGCAGTTCAATAAAAAATCGTGCGGCATTGCCATATCGCCTTGATAACTGAAGCCGCAGTTGCAGATGAAACGTTAGTCCCAAAAAGCTGCAGTCAACGGCTATTATTCTGAAAACATCGGATAATCTGTTAGATGAATGATATATGTTTGTGGTTTATACCATCTTCTGTCTTTATCAGTTGTCTACGAAGGCATAGGAAGGACATTTGCTGAGATAAAGTGATAGGGTAAAAAACCTGCAAAAACCAGGACGCGCAACAATTGTGTGAAGATACTGAAAATACGCATATTTCGTTGGCAACACTGGAAACAACGGCCAACTAAACAATACCTGCAGACAAAACGTAACCGTCATAATAAATCAATCCGATTTGGTTAAGAAGTGGAAATTACAGAAATAACGAGAATGCACAATTCTCAGCATCGTATCTATTAGCATTACAGTTGCCTATGGAGTCAATTTTATTATAGCTTAGAAGTTAAACATAGACTCAGTTATAGGAAGTCGTTTTCCATTTATTTCAAAGGAAAAATAAGAAGATTGTTATGTTTGCAGTAAATGATAAGTTATTGCTGCAGAAAGATGGTATTTAGGAATTTATCTGTAAGGAAAATCTTTAGTTATTGGAGAATCAAACCTGCTATTATAAGTGAATAAGGAATGTAAAGGAAATATTAAAGTATTATTTTGTGTGCCCTGAAATGATCGCATCCTGGTTTCATTTCAACTGGAACTAATGAGAGGAAAGCTCCAAAAAGTTCGTGGAGATTAAATCGTGAGGTTAGTTTATGAAATTCATCGATTTTCTCACAAAAGGACTCTGCTGTGATGGTTTGGCCTAGTTGAAGAAAGTTATACCAGCCGCTAACCACCATAGAGTAACCATGGTCTTTTTTGGTGGGTTTTGCCTTCAGGAAATGCCTGAGTGACTCATTGGTGCTCAACCACTGTCACTCCTGGTGTCGTAGAGAATCTACTTTTCATCACACGTGACGATCCAATCCAAAAAAGGATCGTTTGGTTGCGCAAAACCAAAGAAGAGAATATTCGAAACGTGACAATTTTTGTAGATCATTCGGACTTTTTGACCTTACCAATACGTTTTGAACTATCAAAAACTGCATGAGAGGTACACTATATCGATTTTCAATTGAAGATGATTCATTAGCAACGTCGTACCAAAATAATGTTTTTATTTATTTAAACACATAGGTAATTACGTAAAAAGTGTTATAATAGGTGGCACTACCTGGTGTCAATTGTGGAACTGATTACATTTTCTTATTATGCCTAATACAGTACTTCAAAAAACCAGAAAAATTTACAAAATGATTATTATGTTCCTTTAATATAGAAAGAGAACTACAAAGAAAAGAAATAGTTACCTATGTTATGCTTATGAAGTTTCAGAATCCATTGACACGTCCGAAGAGGAATTCCCAGTCACACTTAAATCTATGATTATTCGGTCAAAAACAGTGTCTACCAGTGTCCCGTCCAATCTCCACATTTTTTCTTCTTCCTTGATCACATGGGCTACAGCACTAGCCCAATCTTCTTTCCGTATCCGTTACATTGCGAGTTCTAATAAACATCAGAAATTTTATATGTCACATTTTCATGAGCTACGTAACCCTCAATTTGAGCCCAGATTAATTCTATCGGGTTTAATTCGCAATGGTAAGGAGGAAGTCTCAAAATGGTGATGCCTTCACCACGAGCTATTGTATCCACCACATGCTGGCGATATCTGTCACGATGATGTTTAATGACACTCATAAGCTCGGCCTTAGCCATGTCTTCAGAAAATGGAATTCCTTTTTGTCCTAACCAACTCTGCATGTCTGCTTTTCTGGTAGTCATAGTTGGCAGCTGTTCTACTAATCGCCTGTGATAAGAAGCGTTTTCCATTACTATTACCGAATTTGGCTCGACTCGTGAAAGAAGGGATTTAAATCATCCTTCAAAGCGTTGGGCGTCCATGTCTTCGTGATAATCTCCCGTTTTTTGGATAAAAAAATTAGTGCACTATCGTCTAAAAGGCCACTCTCGCTACCTATATGGGCGACAATTAGTCGTTGCCCTTTACCCGGTGTTCCGCGTAACCCTGTTGATAAACCGTCCACAAATGCTTGACGATGACTAGTTACAGTAGTACCTTGCCAGATCTTAGATACTGTGTGACCAGCATTCACCCACATTTCGTCCAGATAATAAATCTTTTTGTGAGCAGAACGCATTTCCCTAATAGAGCGAATATATCTCCGTAGCCATGAGACTATATCTTCTCTTTCTATTAAGACAGATTTACGGGATCGTTTGGCATATATAAATTTTGAATCTTCTTTCATTATTTTCCTTAACTTCTCTGCTCATTTTTGGAATGAGATCATTATCACTTACCTTTGTCCTAATGGATTCAAGGATTGGCGCTTCATTCTTAAAAAAGAAAGAATGAATGGTATAGCGTACAATATTTTTTTGGTACTGATCCAATTCAATTTTTTTTTTCTACCATGACAATGTACTTTTGGAGCTTGCACAATCCCAGTCACCTTTTTTTCACGTACAATGCGTTCAATTGTCGACACGGATATTCCCGTTAAAAATGAACACTGGGCTAC
>WOGN01010504.1:0-10378 GCA_015342105.1 Leptinotarsa texana | reverse complement strand
ATTTTAAAAAGTTCGCACCTTCGAGTGATTTGAAATGTTATTTTTGAACTGTTAATTTTGGTCGTTACTATGTTTTTTACCACTTTTATTTGTAACTAACGTTACTGCAGTTACTTCCTTTCCCAAAAGTTTATTCACAACTAACAATTTTATATTTTATAATAGTTGGGAAAACGTTTCGAATAAACAAATTATAAAAAAGTTTCACCCAGTAATGATTTCAATGTGTTTAGAAAACAGTTATAAGTAGGAAATTGTCATCGTTTTATGAAACATTATAGTCTTTATTAAAATTTTGTAAGGCCTTTCACAAATACTACAAAACAGTTTCATAAACATTCCGCAGTTGTTATAAAATTTTTCTAAGACTCTCAAAAATTAGTGTTGTAAAGATTCTAATAAAATAATTGAAAAAAAATTCATTATAGTTTTTTAGTAGTTTTAAATTAACGTTATAGAATGTAAAGCGGCTTTAAACGATAACAATAAAATAAAAAAGTGATAAAAACGTTTTCTTGAAGGCGCAAGAAATAATTTCGTATTGGACACTAGAAAAATATAGTAGGTATATGTCAGCAACTAAAAGCTAACAAATAGAAAGGTTGAAGTAATTTTATTCGTTTCACTTTTGTACTTATAAAACTGTTAAAGACATTGTTTGTCCTTCTAAGATTGATATTTTCACTGCGGATGAAATTTTCAATGAATTTATAGCCTCTTATTGACAAAATTTTAGAGTTTTTAGAAAAAATTATTAATTATACATAAATTCACTCTACGGTCGTATTCTAATCACAAACTTAACTCAGTTTGTTTTGAATAATATAATATCTATGTACTTTTCAGGTGTAAATGTTACTATATGTGCAGTATTTAGAATTTTTTCAACTCATCTAGTATCATTATTCCGAATTGCTAACTCTTTTAAAGTGGCGTCGTTCTATAAAATGATTTGGTGTCAATAGCAAATATTTTAACGTATTTAACCTTTATAAAACTGTTTAGAAACAATTAGTTTTTAGTGATGGTATTGCGGTAAAGTCGAACCACTTTTGAAGCTAAATATTCCTATGAAAGTGTTTGTATGAAGATATGATTTTTCACGTATAGTTTGTATAAATATTATGTATCGGGATGTTTTGGCTGAGACGCATCTTCCATCATCATGAATTTGAATTTTGAAGGAGTTTTGAGCTAGTAATTCCTGATCATTCCCATATTGATTTCAATTTAAGAGGCACCGGTAAACAGTTTCTGCCTATTGTGCATCGTCAGGCGGTCCTCGATTGAAGAGAAAATGTGAGAAACCAAAATACTTGATAAAACCGACAACTGCGCTAGCAGAAATTTGGGAAGCTAAGCTGAAATGCCATCGAAAAACGAATCCATATGTTTCTAGAAATGATATAAAATCGACAAATGTTAATTCAAGCTACTGGAAAATAATTCCATGAAAATCAAAAGATAAATAGTTGAGCTGATGAACAGCTGTTTCAGCTGTTCATATTTTGAATTTTATGGAATTATTTTCCAGCAGGTTGACTGCATTAACCTTTCTCGATTTAATATCATTTCTAGAAACATATGGATTCGTTTTCCGATGACATTTCAGGTTAGCTGGTTTTTCTTTGATGCTGCATTTTATTCTCGGCGACATCAAATATATATTCGCGATAGCAATTTAATTTTATAACAGTTATTTTATTGTTTTGAAACTGTAGTGAATATACCATACTATAAAATAGATGGCAAATCGTCATTAAAGTGACAATATGGTAATAAAAACAAAATTGTGTTTGAAAGCATTCCAAAAAAATAATTTCTTCAAAGCAGTTATAAAATAAGCTTGAAATGTTTTTATAAAGATCATACAAACCTCGCTGAAAACTCCTATGGAACTGTTACAAAACAATTTAATTTTATGGGAAAATATGTTTTATTATAAGTCAGTTGTAAAAACTTTTCTGTGGTTATTTCGTGACTATTTTATAACGGTTTTTACATTTCATTTTATAAACGTTTCTATGACAAATTTATAAAAGACGTTTATTGCCTATAACTATATTGTGTTCACAGCTCGTCCCATATAAACAATTAGCGTTTTGGAAGTAATTATAGAATACCAACAAAATAAAACTGTTGCAACACCACGAAATTATAAAACAATTTTGCTGTTTGCTGTTTGCTATTTCACGAAATTTTCTGGTTCACCAAATGATGGTTCATAATCTTTGTCACGTCATTTGCCTCGAATTTAATCTTTCTGTTGTATGAAATTATGGAATTCAACTTTTTCAAGTTTGAATATTACTGAAGTTTTTTCCCAATACCGAACCATCATTTTAACACCTCGGCACGTGTTTCGATCACCAAGTGATCATCTTCAAGAGGAAGATCAAACTAATCATACTTACAAAGCTATCCTTATTTATACCATAGATACCTGTGTCTTGCATGTTTTAAGTAAATGTTACAATGTGTCCTTATGTGATAGTCCGGTACATCTAATAAATAAAATATTATTTTAACCAGCTATATAGCATACTATTAGGTATTGGTCCACCATCGTTATTCATAATATTGATATGTTTACTTATTTTTACACTCTCACAGTCATCTAGATGCCTGTTGCTAACTTGTATAACTAATATCAATGAACTAAAGTCTATGGAATGGTTTTGTTGCAAAATATTATAAATGACTGCTGATTTTTCATGTCTTCCATACTTTAAGTGTGCAAAGTGTTTCTTATATCTTATTTCAATAGATCTTATTGTCTGTCCGTAATATTTTGCATCGCAGTCCTTACATTTTTTAATTTCGTGAATTCCAGACTTTTCCGAATTCTCGACTTTGTCTATTGGACTTCCTACAGTGTATCCCTTTTTTTAAAAACCACCCTCATACCTAGTTCCTCGAAAGTATTCGTATATCGGTGGTATGGAACTGAGATATATTTATTTTGGTTTTTGTCCTTCCTAAAAGTAGAGATATCGTTCTTTCTTAACCTTAACTTTTTAATTATGTCATCAATTATTAGATTTACTTGACTATTACATAAGGACATATTGTAAAATAATTTGTGACAAAGATATGGCAAATTGTAAAATCAATTTAAGACACTTGAGACACAGCTACCTAGAGCAGGTATCTATGGTATAAATAAGATTAACTTTGTAATTACGATTAGTTTGATCTTCCTCTTGAAGATGATCACTTGGTGATCGAAACACCTGTCGATGTCTAAAAATAACCGTTTGATGTTGGGAAAAACTCCATTAGTATTTGTTATCTATATTATTTCATTTCCAGAATTAACATAATCTTCGAAAAGTACTAACAATATCATAGAAAATATCTTTTTGACCTTACTATAAAGTTTCCTTTTTCATTTCGTTGAACATTTTCTATATTTTTTGGTCATCTACTGATAAATAACTTTTAAATGATGACCACAAATTGATACACATTATGATGTATGTATTCTGTTGCGTCATTTATTGAATTTTTGCGGCATTGAGGTTGCAAGAAATTTCGTCTGAATGGAAAACGATGAGATAAAATGTTTCAGATACATTCATGATCAAAAAAGTGAAGCAAAACGATACGGGTTAAAAAAGATATTTCCCAATAACTGATTCGAACTTTAATATGAACCGAAAGTATGTGTTATTTCCAAGCCACCTCGTCATAAGATGAGATGAAAATAATAATAATAGCAATAAAAAAGTTAATCAGCTTGCTTTTTCATATTGAATTATCATCCTTTCAGAAAGAGGTGGAATTTGTGAAAGCATAGTTTCATTTCGCAAGTTTAGATAATTAACTTCTTTCAATAATCAAGTTGGATGTATCAAAAAATATCAGAAAAAATTTACTTTAATTCCTTGTTAGAAACTACGAATCTACAAAACATATATATTGAAGAAGAAAATCAAGAAAATTAAAACGGGTATTTGTATTTCGATTCATTAAGTAACTAATAGGGTACTAAAAACTGGGAATATGATGTTTAAGTTTCTTAACACTTCATTATTTTTCGAATACCCATAACCGTTTCATAATACACTCGATGAAAAATGATGACGGGTTGATTAGATACTATGCAAAAGACATATACTGAATGGAAGATCCTTAGAAAAACTGCAAGACGTAAACAGAACAAGATTGATGTTCCATCGACATGACGCAACAAATAAGGAAATCATCGAAGCATGTTAACTGACTTGAAAAAATTAACAGATATGGAGTGATTGAGCAACACTTCTAAGTGCTCATCATTTGTCAGGTAGAAAACCACGTTTGAATGATTAGTTTGCTACTTTTGGTCTGGAAGTCTGATAGTAATAATGCCAGATGGAATACGACATGGTTAGAGCAGAGTAGATGAGATCGAAATCGATGTAATTTAAAGGTTTTAATGAATTTTCAAAAGTTTTTTCGAGAAATTGCTCAATTTCAAAGAAACACTAGTGACACCGATGACGAACCTAAATGAACAAATCATTTTGAAAGCATAACTACCGATTTTATATTATGCACTGATTGAAGAGTCACTAAACGGTTATATTTTTTATGTTATTTTCATTACCTCATTCAGTTATGTTGATTTTTCAGGTGAGATAACCAGTGGATTTTTTTTTTCTGGCTGGTGAATTATTTTTCTTCCTAAAGGGGTGAAATCCAGCAAAGACAGAACCTGTGACAGAACTATCAACAGTCATACTTATGACAACCAAAACAATAAAAGTGATCAGTGTCCACCATTTCAATTGAAAAATTTCATGACACGTACTCTTGAAGAGACCATCGAGAAAGAGGAGAAAATTCGCGGTGGATGGTGTACACTGACTATAAAGGTCGTTTCTTTTATTATGTTGTGACATTGCTATTTTCTACAGGTAACTGTCATCGGTACAACATAAAGGTCGAAAAAAATTTACGGGGACTCTCGCCCTTGTCGAAT
The DNA here is from genome assembly GCA_015342105.1 of Leptinotarsa texana. Taxonomy (NCBI): domain Eukaryota; kingdom Metazoa; phylum Arthropoda; class Insecta; order Coleoptera; family Chrysomelidae; genus Leptinotarsa; species Leptinotarsa texana. The sequence continues at coordinate 5,412 of WOGN01010504.1, read as the reverse complement.
CACACAGGGAAAACCAAAAATGCTGTTTTTCGTTTTTTACCAATGGAATTGTTATTTCGGAGAATTTAAAAAAATGCCAAACGAAAAGGTTATTGTATTCGAAGTATACTATGATGATGTGATGACGAATATTCGATAAAACGTTTCGTGGCAACATGGCCCCTAACAACTTTTTTTTAAATACCTGTCTTTTTCATTACAGATATTGATGAAGCAATACATTTACAATCCAAGGGAAATTTAACATTTTTATAGCATTTCATTTGAAATTACCACCATCATCAGTGACAAAAATCAAACAGTAAAACAATTTTATGATGACCTTTAGAGAAAAATGAAACCAATACGAAAAATCAAAGCTACATGACAATCTACATTGACGACCTCTTTGATAAATGCACATAAACTATTGGTCTAGATAATTTCTGTGGCAATATTCTAGCATAATAGGTTTAGTACTTATACACGCATCTCTGATTTTCTGTTTGAGATGGTCGATATTTGTACTTGGTGTTAAAAAAACTTCATCCTTTATGTATCCCTAGACCCTAGACAAAAAAAAGTAAGATCTGGTGATCGAGCTGAACAGTTAATTGGTCCATTGTTTCCAATCCATTTTCTTGGGAATATTGCATCTAAATGTTCCCTTACTATTGCTGCATTATGGAGAGGAGCGCTGTCCTGTTGAAAATATTGTATTTGGCGGATATTCAGTGGCCATTCATCTGAGTAGCCATCGGAAATGAAAATACATTTCACTATTTAAAAGAACGGGGCTTTGGATTTTTGTTTCCACAATTCCGAACCTTTCTTGGAAATTGGTTTTCCTAAGTAAATGTTCACTTGTATTATTCCACCTCTAATGGATATTTCTGTTAAACCAACCATTATTGGTGAATTTTGATTCGTCCATCCATATTATTTTTTTTATAAATATTTCCTACTCCCCTATTTCTATGTCTCTTCCACTTCACAAATTGTACTCTTCTTTCATTGAGATGATGAACTTTGCGTATACTATAGTATTTATATTTGTTCTTTTTCAAAATAGTTCTGATGGATTTTACAGAAATCCCCATTTCGTGGACAATTTCTCGTAAAGAACAAAACAAAATTTGGGTGTACTTACGTATTACGAAAGAAAAAAGTGGCGCTCGCCCTTATTTACAAAGTTATGGCCTTTCAAAGTTCAGAAAAGGGTGACTTTTCAGCCTTCTTTTTCACAAAATAAACTATTTAAAAACTCAAGTATTTATTCACTAGGTCACCTTTACACCTTATTCCTCCTTCTATGACACTTCTCACTTCAATAATCAACAGTTTTTCAATAGAAATATTAAAAAAATGAACGGAGCTGCTTTTTGGTTATATATCTCTCTATTTTACGTTTTTAAGGTTATGACATGGTTGTTTTTTACCTTCATTCTTTAATTCATAAATTGGTTTTTGGTGGCGTATTACGAATTTGAAATAGTAGGCGTCGGCAAATACCAACCTTTTTTTTCCGAAATATCACTAGTAACTAACCTAGAAATAAAAGAATGTCACCAGGAAAAGCTTTCGTTTTGAAATTGAGTTTTTTATAATGAAAATGTTGATTGTTGAAGTGAAATGTCAAAGAAAGAGGAATAAGGTGTGGAGGTGACCTAGCGTGTTAGGAATCACACGTTGAAAGGTAAGACCTCGTTAGTCTTTAGCTCGCACAAGTTTCTCAACTTCTGAGAGTTGTCGTTCGTATGGGGGCGGCAGCTGATTAACGGAAAAACATATTTCAAACAGATTTTAAACAGATTTTTTAGTGAATAAATAGTTGTGTTTTTCAATAGTTTATTTTGTGAAAAAGAAGTCTGAAAAGTCGCCCTTTTCTGAACTTTGACGGGCTGTACCTTTGTAAAAAAGCGAGAGCGCCGCTTTTTTTTTCGGATTCGTAATCTACATTCTACATTCGTAACTACACTCAAAATGTTTTTAAAAATCGCCGGGTGCCCCCAAAACGAAAATTTATCAAAAAAAGTTATTTTCACTGTGTACATTTTTATGTGGTAATTATTTGCTTACCCATAATATTTATTTGCTTCCTCACACTTCCAGTAACCACAAATTTTTTTGTTTTCTTTCTGTCAAATGCACCATAGTCCCTCAAATTTCTTTCTAATCGTCTATAAACATTTAGATGTTCGGAATACGACGATTTGAGTATAGCTCAACATATATATTCCTTTCCAAAAGGGGTTTCTATTCGATTTTGCATAACTAATTAACATATCAGACCTTTTCTTACTTGAATACATCTTTGATATGTTCATAAAAGTATGACAGTTCTCAACAGATATCAACGACGCATTCATTTTTCCTGCCATAGAAACCAAGCAAAGCCTACGCGTTTAAGATGGTAAATGAATTGAGATGCTATTTGATCATCCCAATTTAACAGTAATCGAATTTTGACCAATAACTGATATTATAGTTACTTTATAGTTACCTTTAGTTATAAAAATATTACGAATTATAATTGATTAGGGAGAAATAAGTTTATTTTTATTTAGAAATATCGTTGCATGAAAGTAGGTACGGCATTACAAAAATTTCCAAAACGAAAAAGTACGAATTTTGATTGAGTTAGGGTATCTACCGAAACGCTATAAAAATACTAAATGTGATATACCCCTGGATTGTGAATCTATTGCTCCATCAATATTTGTAATAACAAGACAGGTCCGTACTTAAGAAAAGTTGATAGTGACCATGTTAACACGAAACGTTTTATCGAATATTTGTTATTACATCGTCATAGTACACTTCGAATAAAATAACCTTTTCATTTTCATTAACATTTCATTTTTTGCGAAATAATAATTCCATTCGAAAAAAATGAAAAACAGCATTTTTCATCTTTTCATTTTTCCCCGTATAACTCCAGAAGGGCGAGAGTCCCCGTAAATTTTCTTCGACCATTGTGTCCTTCACTATGACATTTACTTTTTTTCCATTCAATCGTCTTCGTATCTGTTACGGTTTAGAATATAGCAATGTTAACATATGATGGAAGAAACGGCCTGTATCTGAAAAATCACTAGAGCCCACTTTTATCTCGACTAAAAACTATAAAACACACAGAAACTAGAAAAATGGAGGCTATTATTTGACGTTAGATAATCGACTGGAAATTACTTCATATCTATTGACCGACATTTTGATTTCATGGTAGTTTGACGTTTTTCTCATTCGCCTATACCGCCTTGCTTGACCAGAGCAGTGTTTTCTTAATAGGGTTTCATAATTATTGTTGAATTACTAGGTACATGCAAAATATCAAGAGGAAACCGTCAAGTCGATGTTCACGCAACGCCCCATATATGTATGTGCCGTTTGCAAAACTTATATGCCTTCAATTAACACTTCCTACCAAGTAGAGCGCATGAAATTATTGAATATTTCACAAATAAAACTAAGCCCAGAACATTGTCTGTAATTCATGTTCTAATAATCGTGGGGTATATTTATAGGATTTCATCACTGAAAATAAAACGATTATTGTTTGTAACTGAGTATCTATTTCCAATTATTATTATTAATCTGTCTGTTTAATGACCGTCTCATAGCCACCAGCATTTTTTAGTAAATTAACAGCTGGCGATAAATTTATTTCACTTAACTTTCCCTTGCCATTTGACTTGATCATGCTCGTGGGAAAAATTTCTTGTTGACACGTAATTCAATGAAATATTGAGCTATTAAATCGCAGATAATTTAAGAAGCGGCCTAAGTGTTCGTCAGATAGTTGCAGAAATGATTTTCTTCAAATACTGATTTCTTTTCGTGTAGTGAATTTGTTCAGAAGGAAGTTGAACTATAGTCGATGTATATAGAAGTTTCACAGTGGAACGAAAATCAATCAATCAACAATGGTGTGGGATGGAATACAAAGGTACGTTAATGAGATGTTGGATGTCCAGATACGTTACAGATTAGAAACAGGAGGGCACAATATAATTTTCATGCACAATGGGGCCCGGACCTGAATCCCTGAATCAAACATGTCGGAGATCAACTTGGAAGCATCCGAAGCCGTCGAACCAACTCAATACTTTTGATGAGCTGGAAATCGCTCTTCGAGAAGAGCAAAACTGCAAAAGGCTCATAAGAACTATGCCTCGTAGAATTCGAGCTGTAATTGCTGCCCATGAGGAAACACAAGATACTGAACCATAAATTGTAACACAAAAACAACGTTTTGTTCACTCTCAATTGCAATGATCAAAAAGTTTTTATTTTCATTATGGTAGTTCTTTACTTTCCTCACGTATACCCAACACACAAAACTACAATGAATTATCGAAAAATTTAGCATGGATTTGGTAGCCATTTGCATTACCTTTCAAAATACTATAACTTAGAGTGAGTTTTTTTCTATTGAAAAAGTACAACTTCATGAAAAAGTGATACTCTAATTGTTTTGATGAGTTTATTTTATTAATTTGCGAATATCATCATCATCGTTCAAGCTTGTCATTTTTAGTATTCTTCAGTAGTTGAGCCCGATATTACTGTTAAATTCAGTTGCAATTTTTAGAAACAAATAGATAAGGATTGTCATGAATGAAACGGAAATCATTGTTGCTGGTGACTCACAGAGTTCAGTACTTGGCTCCATTTTCTGGAACTCTTTATGATGATGTATTGAAACTGAAGTTACTGATAGAATACAGGACTATTGGTTCATGTCGACGAATTAGCGCTAGTTTTCTGAGATGACAACGAAGGTGCATTGATCATTAAAACAAACTAGTTTATGACCCAAACAGTGAACTTAATGGTCCACCACAAGCAGAGAATAGAGCCTGAAAGAATCCAAGCCCCAGTACTACGGGGTAAAAGAAAGTGTACAGATACTGTCCTCCAAGTCAGTCCTAGTAAAATCCTGGAAGATACCAAAATACCTTAGAGTGGCGTTCAATTGAATGAAGAATTTTGGAAAGTCTGTGTAGACCATGAAGAAAAAACGAAAGACAGGATGGTGAAATCAACGAGGATAATACCAAACCTAAGGGGTCTGGATCATATAGGCATGGAGGCATGGATCATATAGGACTCACACGAAAAGGATTGAAGAAGAGGTAAACGATACATGAGAATACTGTGTGAAGTTGGATACGTTCAAATTTACCCTATTCATTTGCGCCAGGTGGTTAGGAGAAGTCGAGTTAGGCTGCATTGAGGTTGGGAAGCAAATTGCATTAAAAAACTAGATAAATATATGATCGAATACAAATACTGTAGTGAAAGCACACAAAAACCAAAAAGCGATCAAGAATACCGTGATGCAAAAGAAGAAAAGAAGAAAGAAGAGAGGTAAAGACCAAACTACACCTCAGAAAAATATGCCTTGCATCCTGAGAAATGAACTCATTT
>WOGN01010503.1:0-10378 GCA_015342105.1 Leptinotarsa texana | reverse complement strand
GTGCATACAGTACGAGAGGAGATGATAGGACTAGAAAAGAGAGTCGAAAAACAGATAGCGCTTCTCAAAAATCAAGATCGCCGAGACAGGGTTGCCACATCTACAATTTCCGTGAATCCACCGAGTTTTGATGGACAGTCGTCTTGGTCCATGTACCGCCGCCAATTTAAGGCTGCGGCAACGACAAATGGGTGGGGTGAAGAAGAGAAAGCTACAGCACTTATCGTAGCTCTAAGAGGGCCAGCCTTGGGTATGTTGCAAACGATACCCACCGAACAACAGAGTGAATAAGAGGATCTGATAGCTGCACTAGAGTTGCGGTATGGCGATAACACAGAGAACAGCTGCACCGGGTCCAAATGAAGACGCGCACACAAAAATCCGGTGAGAGTCTTCAAGAATTCGAAGCCGATGTGAGACGCCTGATTTAGCTGGCTTATCCAGAAGCACCTGGAGATTTCAAGAGGCTGCTATTTATAGATGGTTTGAGAGACCCAGAAATCCAAAGAACTTTGCGATTCACAAACTTTAAGAGAAGTTGCGACGCCTTGGTATGTACGTTAGAAGTGGAGGCGGCCTTCAACACTCCAAGGTCGGAAGTGCGGGTAGTATCTATAGAAGAACCCGAACAACGATCCGGAGCAGCTACTGGTTCAATCGAGAAGGTTATAGAGAAACTCAAATTAATGATAAATGGAATCAGCACCCAGAAGAAGGGGACATGCTTTAGGTGCAGGAAGCCTAGATATCTCATTGAAGATTGCAGAGTGAAAATGCCACCAAGATCCAACTCACCTGCGAGGGTGTCGTTACGTACACAATCACCTGTGAGGACAAAGTCATCCAGCGAGTCCTCAAAATGGGCGGCAGGAAAACTAGAATTAGCCAACATATCGGGGCGCATGCTGGCCAACAATAACAGAGCCCCAGGGTTATTCAAGTTAACAGGCTAAAACGAACAGCCGACAATCTAACCATATCAGGACGACTGTATAATAACGCAGATGCCTTGTTCAGAAGACCTTGTCCTAATGTTTGTAAGCACTGTGGGCGAATTGAACGACGCGAAGGAATGAAGCAAGTGAGAGTGATGGCAGACGATAATTGGACCACAGCAAAAATGAGACAAGATCAAGAGGGTGATCCAAACATTGCAGAATTTTTGAAATGGAAAGAACGTGGAGCAGAAAGACCCACCTGGAAGGATATCTCTGATCGATCACCAACGTTCAAGGCATTGTGAGCACAATGGGATCCCTTGATTGTTGAGAATGGTCTACTGAAGAGGGCTTGTGAATCGACCGATCGCAAGAAAGTGATTTCCCAACTGGTGTGCCTATGTCAAGAATAAGTGGCGTCTTGGAAGAGATTCATGGTGGTAAATCGGAAGGACATCTAGGAGTTAACATGACCTTGGATAAAATACGACAAAAGTTTCACTGGGTTCAGTGTCGAGAAGATGAAGAGCGATGGTGCCGAAGATGCCCAAGATGCGAAGCCAGCAAAGGTCCTGGAACAGGATCCAGAGCTGAGATGAAACAATACAACGTTGGTGCTCCCTTCGAACGGATCGCCATCGCTGTAGCCGGACCATTTCCGATAACGAATGATGGCAACAAATACATCCTAGTTGTCATGGACTACTTCAGTAAATGGCTTGGAGCTTACGCCTTGCCTAATCAAAAAGCATCCACAGTTGCAAGATCTCTGGTGGATAAGATGTTTGCAAGGTTTGGTGTGCCATTGGAGTTACATTCCGATCAAGGAAGAAGTCTGCGAATTGATGGGAATTAGCAAGACCAGAACAACTGCCCTCCATCCACAGTCCGATGGCATGGTCAACTATTCTTGATGGCCTACCGAGCAACCGTGCACGATTCCACAAAGCTCACCCCAGCCAGTATCACATTGGGAAGAGATCTTCGCTTGCCCTGTGACTTGGTGTTTGGATCACCATGTGCTGAAAATAAAGAGGTGCAAGATTACGCAGACGAACTGCGAGATCCACGAAATTGCTAGAAGAAGATTGAAAATGACTAGTGACAGGATGAAGGCTCGAAACGATCTGGTGGATTCAAAGAAGGAGATCGAGTGTGGCTGTACAGCCCTCGTCGTAGAAAAGAAATTTCCTCCAAATTACCACCATCTTGGGAAAGACCCTACACGATAGTAGAGAGAATAAATGACGTGGTGTATAGGATTCAATGTAGCCCCAGAGCAAAAATGAAGGTCGTTCACCTAGAAAGACTCAAACGATACAATGGGGACAACGACATATTGTTTGATCGAAACGATCAAATTTGAGAGGGGGATAATGTTACGAAATATCTAACGCCGCCGCTGACCCAATTCGACGAAGGGACCTCTACGTCACACGCACGTTGCCTCCCTAGGCGATTAACTGGAAAATTATAGAAAGGGAATTCCAACGTATTTCGTATTTCAAACAAAGAGTAAGTTGAATATTTCCTTCCGCAATTAATTAGCGAATAAATATATCAAACCAATGTTCTAGTTAAAGTTATGGAAAACTTTATAATAAAGAAGTGGTATCGCTAACTTGATATCAAGCTACCGAGACACCATGTATTTTTTAAATAAAAGGGACGAAAATTTATTTTTCTCTGCAACTAATTAACGAATAAATATATTAAATCAATGGTCTAGTCAAAGTTCTGGAAAACTGAATAATAAAAAAGTCATATCGCTAACTTGATATCTAGTTAGCGAGACAACATGTATTTAAAAAAAAAAAGCGAAAAAATATTTTCTTCCGCAACTAATTAGCGAATAAAAAGCGGCAAATTATGAAATCATTCTTTTGCAAATTTCGAAAAGTGTCTTGTCAACTTGATATACATTTCTTATTACTCAATGATTGCCAAGATTCAACCAAATCTTCATTGGACTATAGTTCCTGGACTATAGCCCAGGAATATTAGTCAAATGAGGACAGGTATCTCGAAATGAGGGATGGTCAGCTATAAACTTGTACGAACCTTCATTTTAACACCTCAAACTTGTCTTAAAACTTACTTATCGTAGGGAGTCCATCACTACAGCAATTGTAAGATTCCAGATCAAAAAATCGATTTTTCACAAATTTATTGCAAAAATCTTGTTTCTTATGGGTTCTGTGCTATTTGTATTCATTATAAATATTGTTGAGGATTGAATTCTCTACAGTTTTTGTTTGAACATTTTTTTTATATTGTAATGAATCTGAAGCCGGCCCTGACAGAGCGAGAAAACACATGACTCATAGAGAATGTATTAGCGAAGCCTACGCGAGTAATCTGGAAACGTGTCGAAATGACGAGAAGAGATCGGCAATGTTCGTTGCCGCAACATAAAACGGCCTCCAGCCCCTGTTCGACAGGCAGTCTGTACTTAGAAAGCGAGCTGTTAACAAATTGTGAATATAAATTAACGTGTGTAAATAAATTAGTGATTGAAATATTGTAAAAATAAATTAGTGTAAGACAGTCTAATTTGTTAATTCGTTACAGACTCATTCATATATAGATACCTATATAAAGTTTGTTCTTTCATTCATAACTGAAAAGACTTGAATGCAAATTCAAATTTGCAAATGGCATATAAAAGTGACATCTATGAACAAGATCCCTGAGCCACATGAGAACAATACTGGCAAATACTCCAATGGAAAAAAGTTCACATAATGGAAACAAACTCACAGTATAATTCGACAGGACCTGAAGACTCTCAATGAGAAACATTTCGAATTATAACTTGAAGAAATGATTTCATCAGTTTGGACTTCTATTGTCTAATACAATAAAAACAATTAAAAAATCATTAAGATTAACCGAAAACAACAATTTTTAATAAACAAAAACTGAAATTACAAAGAAATAACATACAAGCAACAACAAAAATAAATAAAAATTGAAATATTAATGAAAGGTGAAAATTAAAAATTAAAAATTATTATTAACAAAAATGAAAAATAATATTACAAGATTTCAAACCAAGTTATGTCATGACTTTTCGATTGTTAGTATCCACAATCGTCTTCAGGTAATAACTGTCCTTATTCCTCCGAGATCTGCCTATTTATAGGTCGCTCGAGTGCTTTCATCTATCCTCTTTATCTGCTTCATTGGTATTTTAGCGGGAGATAACCGTTTTAATTGTTTTTTCAGGATTTTGAAATCAATTCAAATTATATTGTACAATGGAAGTCCGAACTGATGAAATACACCACGAAACATTGTCAACCACCTTCAAAATAAAGAAATGATTATCGACAATTTTTTCCAATATTTTGTATGTTTTCGTACTAATTTTTACTGTTCCACAAATACTTTTATCTCTGGGTAACAATTTGTTATTGATTTCTAATTGTACGCAATCATAAATTAATTTATTCTTATTATTTACATTGTATTCGTTCATTTTCCTGTCAGTAGGCTGGCTAGTGACTAGTGACTACGCAGTGATTTCGTTATGGTGGATGATACGAGGTAGATTTAGTCTCTGAACGATAGTGATACAGAAAGAGAACTGATGTAATATTCAGATTCAGCGCCCCAATTATAACTATAATCGTGGAAATTATGTATTTCGTATGATTTGATCTTATTTTCAACAACTCACTTCTCGTTCTCTGAAGCCAGATGATAGAACAGGAGCTACAATTATCTCATCTCCAATGGAGAACTCATCTACTGCAAGATGGCAATTGGGATCCTCAGCGTCTAACATCCACAGAGGTCTGATTATGGGTAATCCTAGGTTCAGAGATACCCTCGCAAACTTTTTCAATTTTGGAGTAACCTACAATAAAGGCAATTCGCGATTAAATTATTCATGTACTCAGTATTACTCATCTACCTTATTCTGTCTAGTAAGAGCGAGATTCTTTGCTATTTCTGAGATGGTTTCCTCACCGTAGCTGCTGGGTAAATGGTGATATCTCACAACAGGCAAAAAAGCAGCAAGTTGCAGCCACCTTATATATAACTCCTCATCTGGAAGTGTTCTTCCTGTCCCATTAGTGTCAATAGTAGTTTCAGGTCCATCATAGTCCCCTCCCACAGCACCTGGGATAAGAAACGGATAACCAAGAATTCCATAAGTGAGAATAGTTGGTATAACTTTTCTTAGACCATCCCAAGATGATTCGAACTGCGGTAAAACAACGAAAGCTGGCGACTTCGGTCTCTCTACAGCACTGTTAACTCCAAAAATTGGAATGGAACCTTGAAGACTGTTGATGAAGAAACTTTTATATTGGTCGGGACTGCGTAATGCTCTCTCACATTGATAATAATGTGGCATGTTGTAAGCTAAGCCCATGTCGAGGTAATACGCATCGAACTTGTATTTCTTTCTGACGTTTTTCAACTTCTCCAGTAGCCACGGTATCGTTCTGTTATTGGTGATATCAAGAACACCTGCGCTCTGAACTGTTTTATACTTTGTTAGCGCCGGTATGAGTCGATCGCTGAATCTTTCAGAAACCAACAATCGCTTCTGTACTGCTTCGGCAAAGTTGAAGCTTTCCGTGGATATGAAAGGTTGTATGGTGAAAACTACTCTGAATCCTCTTCTGGTCAACATCTCCATAGTTTTTTCTAAAGTAGGAAAACGAGAAGTATCCAGTTCAAAGTCGCCGACTTGGTTTTGCCAAAATTCATTGATTAACACGTGGCCTTGTTTAAGTATCGCCACTGAGTTCGTTATGTCGTCAGTAAAGTTGGATATTGTTTCTGAAAAAGAATAGTTGAATTTATTGATGAGATGAAATAATGAAACTGAAAGTACATATTTAAAAACAATTTCATAATAATGATGACCACACTATAACAAGACGACTACCATAAAATTTGATGAAAAAAATGAAACCATACAACAAAATTAAAAACAATCCTAAAAAACCCTTAAAAAATTTGGTATATTGTAGATTTATATAATATAAAGAAAGAATTCGTGAAGGTATAATGAAATATTAAAAATATTTGAAAATTATAATGACAATATCAAAAAAAATGATCAAAGTAATTGTTGAGAAAACTATAGGATAATTGTAGAAAGCAGAATATTCAAAGCGAAAAATTGAATTGTATCAAAATAGTTTTATAACGTCAGTAAGATTCTGAAATCAATGAAGAAAAATGATTGACATGAAGCAGACAGATTAGGCAATAATACGATCTGCACATCCTCTCCGTAGTCTCCGCATCGTCCTCTTTTGAGATGGACCATAGCACATTAGTCTATCCCGAATTTCATAACGATAGCATGCGTGTACTCTTCTACCACCCTCAAGGACTGATGGAGATTCTTCTATCCAGAGGCATAAAATTTAAGATCATCCATATAAAACAAATGGGTGACCTTGTGCCTCCGGTTTCCGGGGGTACCACAGTTCTCAGCCCAACAGAAATGGCAATAATGAGATGCAGAAGAGAAGGGGCTAAGGGAATCGCCCTGAAATACTCTCCTTCTGAAAATGACTCATTCGGTTTGGACTCTGGCTTGACCAGACGTTATGATGAAGCGAGTTCGCCAGGGTGGTATCAGTTGTTCAATGCATCTCACTATTTTATCGGGTACCGCAAGGCATCTGAGCAAATGCAAGATGAGCTCATGCGATATTGTATCAAATGTCTTACGGTAATCGATCCAGGCCATAGAGAGGTTGCACTTATATTGTATAGAGTCCTGCGTTACACATCTATCGGTGAGCAGATTCTTTTTACATCCAGCGACTCCTCTCTTTGACCCACTCTGCTCATATATCCGTTCGAACACTCGGTCAACTGCGGTGAGTATTCGTGTGTATAAGATGCTTGTAAACAACTTATAACACAAATTCAAGGATGTTATCGATCTGTATTTCTCAGGAATCGACAAATCTATGCTTCTGGGGATAAGAACGGTCCGCCCCTTGACAAACCAATCCAGAATCGGCTGCTCTCCGTTCAGCCATGAGTTGAAAACTCTGGCCAGATGGCGGTAGGTACTTGGTAGTTTTTTCCACCAATTACTATTCAGCCCATCTGGGCCTGGAGCAGCAAAGTTCTCGGAACCCAGAAGAGTCCTTCGAACGTCATCCGGGGTTATCGGGTTGCGCAGTTCATTGAGCTCAGGCTGTCGAAGCTCTTTGTTAAACGCTTCGAACTGCGCTAAGGCTGGAGTGTCTAAGTTGAGTGGCTGCGGGTGTTCATAGATAATCTGCCAGAAGGATTCCACCTGATCAGCGGTCGGCGGATTATCCACAACACGTGGAGGCAAAATTAACGACAGTTTTTTTATGAATAGATATATGCACATTCAGGTCAAAACTAGCTCATGAATTATGCATCGTTTTCTCATTCAAATAATTTGTATACCAATTTTTTATTAACGAAATTCTCAAAAAAAAACAAATGTTAGATATTTTTAGCATTTATTATCTAGTAAATGTTTTCGTAATATTGCTTGAATTGACTTTTTTGGTTTACTGCGCCGAAATTGAATTTTTCCATTTTCCTGACGTGAAGCATAATTATTTCATGTGGTGTTTAATTACAGTTTTGAAGAAAAGAAAGAAATGAAGCAAGAGTATTTCTCTCACTGAAAACAGCTAAATAATTCTTTTAAAACTGGGAAAAATATTTTAAAATACCTTCTGTCAGGGTTTGCTTTGTAAGCGAAGTGATTTCCCAAAGAGGTTCCGTCAGTAATGAGTCGATGATATTCCCGTCTTCTTTCTTTAATCCGTCCCATAAAGTGTGTTCACTAAGTTGTGCATGCAACTGCGACATGTTAGAATTGATGCAAATACTGTAATTCATCTGAGCTGTTTCAGTGAATCTGTTGAAGTATGCAAAGTTGTCGTACTGGGCTCTGATACAAAACTCTTTCATTGGATGATCTCGTATTGATACGTATAAGGGTGTTTTTTCATCTATGATGATTGCCGCTCCTGGAATCAAAAACAAAATGCAGTTAGGATTTCAATCAAATTATCCAGTGTCACATATGTTTGACGAATTGAAAAATATTTCCAAATACACAGGTACTTTTAGAAAAACAGTGAATAACAATAAATAATGATCATGATTTGAGTATACAATTGTTTTGGATGGAATAGTATGACAAATTAATGAATTAACTGTCTTTAACAATTTTATTTCTGAAAATATTTCACTAATCTCAAACTAATTTATTTACAACACTTAGCAACTAACGCTTAATTCATTTTCACTATTTGAATTTCTTGTTTAGCCGTTCGATTCACTTTCTGAACTGTCATCTTGGGTCGGGAAGCCGGGTTCTAGAAGCCTGTAGTCGCTTCGGTACTCGACTAGAATTTTACTGCCGGTTGCATTCTTTCACGGTGATGCCATGTGTTTGTTCGCTGAGTCGGCCGGCATATCGGTCAGGGACGACGTTTCGACCCGAAATGTCAACCTTGGCGTGTGTTGATACCTGCAGGACTCTCCACATCTGCATTGTGAAGTTCGATGGAAGTAACACTCCACAGTCTTCATACTCGGTCATGGAAGATGGTAACCGCACACCAAAATCTTAATGCCGTTTTCAACATGCTTCTCACAATTCTCCAGTCCAGCCTGTCGAGCTCAGAGGCTAATTTCGGGATTGCCAAGTTTACGAGATTCTCGTTGAGCATCGTGTCCTTCAGTCTATTAAGACTCCTCCAAACATCTTCATATGATGGTTTATCTCGAGAATGCTTTTTGATCACCATGTAGAAAATGTTTCTCTGTCCCTTCTTCAACTATAACACTCCTCCGACTTCAGGATTCTGTTATCGTAACGTTTGGAGCTAACCGAATTTCTTGTTGTATACCACAGCGATACCCCAGGACATTTAGAGATCCTCTACCACACAGTGAGCTAGTGCGTAATCAATTGGAACCTTGAAACGGTCTCGTAGCTCTTCTTGAGTTACCCCACGTACGACCTTCTGTCCATTCGAATATAAAGACATGAACTTCTGGAACGTCATTTCATACTATGGTGGTCTGAGGGCGCGAACTTGGTCGAGATTTCCAGCACAAGGAGCCAATGTATTAAAATGGACGACCCTAGGCTTTCCTCGAGGTGGCTTATGGTCATATAAGTCGCGATTATATAATCTAAAGGTACTTTCTGGAAATCTGTAGTCGTTTCGGTACTCGACTAGAGTTTTACCGGCGGTTGCATTCTTTCGCGGTGATGTCATGTGTTTGTTCGCTGAGTCAGCCGGCATATCGGTTAAGGGCGGTTTCAGATTCGTTACAATAGTTTTCCATAACAGGTCTCTTTCAGTATTAACGTTGGTTTTTATTTCAATTGTATTGTAAACATCCTCAAACTTTCTATAGTATCCCAATTCCATAGTATATCATTCAACGAGCGAAAAACGTGGTAATTTCGCACAAGCAATACCCATTTCTTCCAAGTAGAATCTAATATGTAAAAATGGATGTTTGTTGGTTGGTAGGTAGGTTGGTTGGTTGGTAAGTGATGAACTTCTACATAATTCAAACGATCGTGATGAAACTTGACATGTATAAGTAATTTTTCATAGAGAAGGTTTTTAGGCTATGAATTTTTTTGTAACTCGCCACTAGCTGGCGCGACTAAGTTCGTTGATTCTGATTCTGTCAAAACATTGGAACAGTAGCGATACAGCAACATAGTACAAGTACATTATATTACTCAGTATTTCCTGTTTATGGTATCTGTTTTGATTCTGTGCAAACTGAATGAAGAAAATTGATTTCCGAGCAATGAAAAAAGTTTTTTCAGAAGTATTTTTTCTTTCGATTCATTTCTAGCTGATCCACAAATATTTGTGAGGAGTTTTGAATACATTTATTCATATTTTCTTTTTTTTTTCAATTGGAAATTACTTTAAAGTCAACTTCATTTTTTCCAAAGTAAATTTATTATCTTTATATTCAAGAACTCACTTCCGAATCGATTAATGCATTGCTATAAACAACATTATGACCATATCAAATTCACATAGCATAATGGAAACTCCTATGGAAAACAAAAATATAAATCAAATATTATTTATGATTTTTTTTTTCAAAATCTTGCATAAGAGTGATTGTAGAAAAAATGGTAAGTCGTGTGTCTTGGCATTGCATGTTATTCAGTAAGACCAGAATATAATTTGTAATAATACCAAAATTTTACATACTGAAAAGAATCCTTCTGTATTTCATCAGTTCGGACTTCTATTGTTTAATCTAATATAAATTGATTTGAAAACCCTGAAAAAACAATTACAAAAAGAAATAAGATTAACCGAAAATAACAATTTTATTAAACAAAAACTGAATTTACAAAAAATTAACATACAGGCTACAACAAACAAATAAAATTAAATTATTAATAAAAGCTGAAAAAT
>WOGN01010502.1:0-10379 GCA_015342105.1 Leptinotarsa texana | reverse complement strand
TTGTTGGTCCCTGAATTGGGGCGTTTTGCAGCGGCTAATGATATGAACTCAAAATATGAGATTTTTGAGTTGTGACACTTTTGTCGCAAGGGTGCGACATCTGCATCGACTGATTTATTGAAATGTTTCAGAATTGATATAGAAATAGTGATCCTTCTGCGTATGGGTAACATACTATATATGGCTATATTTTTTGTCATAGTATTCTATCAGTTTGTTAAGTATAGTAGTGACCTTTGATGAAACTTCATCAATACACCGCCCCGACTCCGAACTGATAAAATCATCATTATTAGTAAATTTTCACAAAATATCAACGAATTATTCCATGAAATTTCCTCTTGAATCATTCCATTTATTGGTGAACACTGTATGAAAATCAGACGTCAGTTTTTGAATTTATCGCGTTCTGACAGACAGATAGAGTTGCTTTTTGTTTCTTTAATATCTTCTCGATTTTTTTTAATGATAATAATTTGTGTTCACGTCAAATGTACATTAAAAGAATACAATAGGAAGAAGACATTCAGTGGTACATAAATACATACTACCTAACAAGGCAAGGCAAGCCTGAAGTGGTATGAGATTATAAAATATTGTTATATGAGAACAGACAAAAGTAAAAGCGATGCGGGTATCTGGTCAAAATACCAAAAGTCAGACCTTGACTACAGTGAAAATTGTCTACTTAGATCCAGAATCTCGATATCATATCACGTAAATGAAAGGAAATATAAAAATGAAATATGAAGTATCAAATGTATAAAATATAAAAAATAGTATTGTCAATATAAAATTTAACAATAGTGTTGTAAATATAAAATTTGAAAATGCAGAAGTATATATAAGATGTAAAATATCGTGGGAAGATTATCCAAAGAAAACTCATAGTAATTTATACAGCAATATTTTCTATGTGAATTATTGTTTTCAATTTAATTTTTTTATTATAACAAACTGTAATATACGTTTTTCATATCAATGTATTGATGGGTGGAAAAGCGTGATTGGGAGCGTATCCATTCCTTTATTTTTGATTTGAATAAATGACGAGAATTGTATTTTTTCATTTCATGAGGATTCAAGCTGAAAAATTAGGTCCCAAGTAGAAATAACTCTTTTTAATGTGTTTTATTCTGGTGTTGGTATATTGGTTGTTTTTGAGACGTGTACTGTAGTACTGTCTCTTCTATAAATACATTTACGGGAACAAGTGACTTGGCACCAAGAGCGGTACATATCAGGAACACGCGACGGACTGTGGCTGCACATCGTTATGAGGTTCAACTCAGTATACCTTGAACCTCACTGTTCAAGAACCCTCTCATCTAATTTGAATCGCTACTTTCACACAGGCACCACTCTTAGAGCGCCTTGAAGATTTTGCTGTAGAGATTGTGTCGAGCATTGAAAAGTACGTGAATTGCAGAAAAATTTCAATTCTGAAATTTTCATTCAAAACTGAGCATGCAACATCTTTTGTTTCTCACAACGCCATTTCAAAACAGAATGGTCAATCGTATTATATCGTTGAAAAAATAATTTTAGTTTCTATCGAATGGTATGATGGATATATCGGGTTCTATCTGAATTTATTGAATTGTGTTCATTGCCGGTTAACACAAATTACATTTCCAACTATATTTTCAGAAACATCGCATCCAATGAACTATATATGTATAACTCCATCCCAAATTTCAAATTTCTTACCCCGAAAACGACAGAATGGCATGGTTACAAGGATTTTGTTGTGACCCAGTGTATGCTCCACAATAATTTCGGAGGATGATGAATTAATTTGTCTTTTCCAAATCCCTTCATTTCAAAAAGTTACGATGTGAATATGTTTAGGTTATAAAATATAAGTGCTCATTTTTTCTGAAATAACGCCTATATAGTATGAACAATAGAATGCCATTCCTCCGAACAACACACCAGACTACAGAAAGCAATATTTCTTCAAAATTGAGCTTCAGTTGCTACTCTCCAAATTAGATTTCTGCAGAGTGAGAAGAATGCAGGGGATATTCAGAAAATATTTTCTGCAGGAATTTGGATGAATTCTAAATTCCATACCCCGCCATTACCGAAATGTTACGGTGTCACCAATAAATATGGAGGTGTTTATGAAGTACTTACAAGGAATGTGAATTATGCTCGTGGTAATTTTGGTTATTTGTTGGCAGTATCAAACAAGATGGGAGTCGATGTAATTAGGTCAGAGGATACAAAGCACACTGAACACAATTGTTTCGTGTCTGGTTTTGTGTACGATGAGATAACATGAGATTAGTAGATAATTCATACGGCTGTATTGATAACGGGTGACTCACAAAAGTATGACTTCATTCAAAAATGAAACAAAAATGAGATAAGAATGAACCATTTTTCAAAGAAAATTTCAAGTGAATTCCTCTCAGAATTTCCAGAAATTCAATGACGTTTTACCAACCAAGTTGGCGTCTACAGGAGATGAAGGAAGCTGATGAGTTTTCTTCATCTTCTGAAGACGCGATATAGCTTTCGAATAAGTTAAATTTTTGTCAGAAATATTAAACGCTCTAAAATTGATTTTGCAATTCATGGTAATGTGTTAGAAAAACTAGCGTAAATGGGGGCGTAGCGGTGAAATGATAATACACTGGTTACATTCAAGCATCAGCAAACGACTAACTCTTTATTGTGAGACAGTACACATCATAACAGAGAAATACTTCTCACAACCAGTTCTGCCACCCGTCATAATATAAAATGTTATTCCTAGATATATTCAACACCCCTACTATCTCAAAAAATGTTCAACTCTTGCTAAACTCTTTGACAAAATGTCACCAATTCATTAGTCTCTTGATAATGAATTGTTATCAAATTGTTCGAGACACACTCTCTAATAAAATGATTCTTTCGCTTTTAATAGAATGTAGGGTTCAAAGCTAGTTTTTGAGCACTTTGGTTTTTGTCTGTTTTTTTTCCGGTAATCAGCTGTCGCATCCCTACGACCTATGAACGACAACCCACAGAAGTAGAAACTTGTACGAGCTAAGGATTAACGAGGTCTCACCTTTTAACGTGTGATTCCTAACACGGGTTGGACGATAGGAAGTGAAAATCGATCCTTCAGACTAGAGCTTGAATCACCGACCAACACGGCAGTTAATTCGAGTGAGTGAACAAAGCACCCGCGTCGAACCGTCGCTACCGACCGCCCGTTGTAAATCATAACACAGCTTTTATATTCAACTAATTCACCCAAAATGTTCATTAAATGAATGGCTTTCTTGGAGCCTTGCTGAGACATATATACGCAGCCTCAGTACTTCTCAAAGCAATAGTTTTCTGCTCAAGTAATTAATTGCAAATGTTTGGTCTGGTTAACACTGATAGACACATTAAACTCCCAAAAAGTTTTGTTATGGTAGGTTAGTATGATTTTATTCTGTTACCGTTTCGACATAAAACTTAGTTTCCATAGGAGTATTAACAGCTTTGCAATTTTCCGTATCAAAATTCGTAAAAATTTCATCTATTTCATCTTCTTGTGCTGAAAAGGAACAAATTTAATCATAATCTCTTGGTATATTAACCCCGAAATGGTTTTTCACTTCACCAAGATTTTTTATATCAAATTCTGCATTCAATTTTGATATAAAAACTTTGAAGTTTTCACAATTATTGGAAAAAAAAATCATCTACATATAAAGGAATGGAAGTCACTGATGTTTTGTCTTTTTTAATAAATAAACAAGACTTACGTTTTGTTTAAGAATAACCTAACTCAGACAAAACTTCATTCACTCTATTATTCAAAGCTTCAGAATATTGTTTAAAACCGTTTATAGCCTTTTTCATATATACCTCGTTTTTTTCATTTGTCACCTCAAAACCTTTAGGTTGTTTCATATAAATAGTTTGATCTAGTAGTCTATTCAAAAAAGCAGCTCTTACGTCAAATGTGTTTTGGATGGTTTCCGGGTTTTGCCGCGGTCTTCTTTGGTCCAAACGTTTCAACTGCAACTGCGGCAATCATCTTCAGTGGCGTAATCGAAGTACTCTTCCTGACTGTCAATTGAAAAGTTTCAGTCTCAGTGGTCAACTGGAGCTATTCTCGAAGCTACTGTGTTTTCAAAGTAGAAATATAAATTACTAGCTTTTGCCCGCTCTCATATTAACGTATAGCTGAAGCTACTGAATTGTTTTCAAAGTAGAAATATAAATTACTAGCTTTTGCCCGCTTTCATATTAACGTATAGCTGAAGCTACTGAACCAAGAATCTTGAAATATGCAGGTAGGTTTTTGTATAGTGTAAATGAGCATCTAGAAATGGAATCAGGAATTTCCACCCCCATGTGGAAAAATATAGTTTCAATTCAATAAAGTTTCTATTGGAATTCGTCAGTTTTGAAGTTTTGGGTTAATAAACAATATTGTAACTATTTGTTCAAAATGGTCAGTCACGAAACTTAATGTGACAAACCAAATTCTACTCGGGCGAAGCCGCGGGCAACATCTAGTAATTCCATATTGATGTCCCTTTGAACAAACTGGTTATAGAAATTACATGTGAATTTATATTTGAAACATATTTCTCTTCTTCAGTCGAAATTGATAAAATTGCTACCGCTTATCACTATCCTGACACTGGCAACTTATGATGAATATTCAGTAGAGCAAACTTCTCCGGGATCAAGTTTCTTCTAATGTGCATGAAAACATTGTAATGAAATTGAAAAAAAATTTGCCAACTATTAGATTGAACAGGATAGCATTTGTACTAAAAATCTCTACAACATCAATTTCAATTTATACACTGGCTTCAATGAAAGCCGATTAAACTTTTGACTGGTATATGAAATCAATTCCACAAAATTCAATTATTGATGAGTTCTAGTAGTATTTGTATGAGAGTTTTGAAGTTCTCGTGAGTTCTCTGTCAATTGAATTTATGCTTGGATTTCTTCACAAGAGAAGGAACTTTGGATAGACATGAAAAACCCACATGTTCAAGTTACAAGGAAACAAGAAAATGCATAAAGTCTCTGTCGATCCATAAGTTTCCCAGTATTTCAGTCATTCATTTTAAAAGATTCTCTCTAACAGAAAGATTCAGAGGCATGTTGAATATTGCCATCGAATTTCCTCTAGATGGATTAGATATGAACGATTATGCAGCAGACAATGTGACTCCTTGTCGTTATCCTTATACTGGCACGTGGTACGAATACACGTCACACGTGTCACACGAGTATATGTAACTCAGAATTGAAAAAAAAATGTATCATTTAATTGGGTATTGATCAATAAACAGAATATTTTGGCTGAATTCATGAGAGAATGTGGGTGTTGACTTCGAATGAAATATTTGCTCCTTAATCGAGCTTTAATCGCTCATTGAATTAAAAATATCTAATATGACTTTCAATTATCTGTATCAAGAACAAAACACCGTGGATGTAACTGAACATGGTTTGTAGGGTTCAATTTTTATTGATAAGGCAACAATAGTGATGAGTATAGAAAACCAGGAAATTCTTGATTTTTCATCATAATTGAAGTGATACTTGATAATTGAAAAAAAAATATGGAAAAAGATTTCAGATATTTCTGTGAATCATCTGATAACATTTTCTCAAAGTATTTAATGTTATTGTGTAGGACTTTGCCCTGAATTTGAATATCCAATCCCAATTCCTGCATTATGATTTTTTGCCGTAGATTTGACGACGTCGATGAAACTAGTGAAATCAACAGCACCAACTTTGATGATTTTCATCAACATTCAACATAGCATATCGTTCAATTCAAAGGACAAGAACGTAAAGTATTTTCAAAGATATACTGAATTGACAATTCAATCTAGAATGTTCAAACTACGATGTAGGAACCTGCTGGTTTTATCATTCATGAATAAATTGTCAATTTGATATATACTTGTGATGCACTGTTTGGAACCTTTGATGTAGTAATGAATATTACTGGAGTTCTTTCCCGACACCAAATCGTTATTTTTAACACCTCGACACGTGTTTCGATCACCAAGTGATCATCTTCAAGAGGAAGATTAAACTGAAAACTTTCCTAAGCTAACGCTATTTATACTATACACGTTTACTATACAGGTAAATCATTTAAGTATACCACCCATACAGGTATACCTCCCTAAATTAATTTTACAATTTAACCTATCTATTATTTTACAATATGTCCTCATCTAGTGTTTAAATATTGTAGTTATATATTAAACTATTTTCAGCTATATGAAAATTAATTTCACAATATTCCTATCTAAATATAATACCAAATAGCATACTATATAGCTTGTTGAAATAAAATTATTGGATTTTCTGATTACTACATAAGGACACAGTGTAAAAATAAATTTAGATACGAATATTGTGAAATTAATTTTTATACAGCTGAAAATTGTTTTATATATAACTTTAATAATTTAACACTAGATGAAGACATATTGTGAAATAATAGATAAGGCAAATTGTAAAATTAATTTAGGGAGGTATACCTGTATAGGTGGTATACCTAAATGGTTTACCTGTACAGTATACTTATATAGCATAAATAGCATTAGCTTAGGAAAGTTTCCAGTTTAATCTTTCTCTTGAAGATGATCACTTGGTGTTCGAAACATATGTCGAGGTGTTAAAAATAACGATTTGGTGTCGGGAAAGTACTCCAGTAATATTAATTTGATATATCTCTGAAAAGACTATGCAGTGTCCATTTATTAAAGTTCAAAAGTGGTAAGATCAAAAATAGAAAAATATCTGATAACTCATGAAGAAGGGGTTTGAAAAAAAAAACTACTCAAACCCAACCAAAAAGACGCACCAGATGAACCAGGCTCCTTGAGTTTACAGTTGCAAAACCAAGCTTCTACATCTCTCGCCGGCAAAAATCCTTCCCTGTATTCCACTGCAGCTTTCACTGCAAAGCATAAGGTTTGAAAACCAGAGCCCAAACACAACGCATTTTGATGTACCAGACAGCGCTGTTTTAAATCACCATAGACCCCATTAGTGGTGCTGGGTTGAACAACAAATGCATTAATATGCGAATATCAAAGATAAACGAGGCTCCCCAAGACGGTCAATTGCTAAGCCAAGCTTCTATATCAAACACCGGCGAGATTCGTTCTCTGTCTTTTACTGCAGCTTCCACTACAAGACATAAGATTGGAAAGCAGAGCCCAAATACAACAAATATTTGAGGGTTGAGTTCTTTGTCGGTCCCATAAATAGCGTTTTAGTAAGAGAAGATGTCATCATCCTTCTTTATATAGGCTGGGGCCATATATGAAGGCTAATACTGAATGCATGAGGGTCTCAGGCATCTAGGTCAGGAACCACTCTACTCATCACTTGACTATAGACAAGGTGTGAAAGACAGTATCCTGGTAGGCCATGATGAAACTTTCAGTTTTCGACTGCAGTCAACTTGGTCTGAGGAAAGTGAAAGTAAGATTTTTGTATAAAACAAAGTTTAAATATATTTCAATGAAACTTCGTGCATAGACTTGTCGTTAAGGAGCGTAGGAGCAAATTGTCTCTGCAGCTAATATGTGGGCTTCTTGCTGAACGAGTTTCATCTTAGCGCGAGAGTTTTGCTCGGTCGTTGACCGGACCAAGTAATTATCATTATTATTAATTTTATCATTAAAACATTTCATTAATGGCAAAACATATCGGATTGACGGTGATCAGTGAGCAAGATAATTTGATGAGTTCAAGAAACATTTTCATTTCAACCATGTACAAAAATCCGAAAGTGAGATATTTGAGACTTCAAAAGTGCAATAGATATAACAAGTCTGTAAAATTATTTTTCTATTCACTACAATACTCAAGTTAGGCTGAGCCCAGTACGTCCCGCGGGGGTTAACTGAGTCTTACACCAATTCCAATTCCACCAAATGAGTTCATTCCTCAAAGAAGTCAATAAGTTTGTTTGATGGATGATGACAAGAGTGAAATTCTGCGTAACATTGAAAACCTGATTTGGGCCGCGGCGGGGCCAGCACAAAGCATTTGTTGTGCTGTTTCACTATCTTTCAAAAAGGGACTGCACGTCGAATTTTCCAAAATTCAATTCTCCCAAAATGAAGATTCAGATGACAGTGACCTGTGAGTAGTGGTGCTATACAACATAGATATTGGGAACATCTTCGAAGAATGTATAAATAATTCGGAACGGACCAATCCTTGGTAGATTCTGATATCTTTCCTATAGTCCAGCTATGCAGTATTAGTTTGTAGTTTCCTTCCAGGAAATAAATTGAGACTAGGAAAACAATCTGTTGAGTCATCCTTTCGAAGAAAGATTTCATCGGCAGCAACTTGGACGTTGTTCAGAGGGGCCGAATGGTCCAGAAGCCGTTTCGCTATCCGATATCATTTTTATTGACTCAATCGTGGGGTTGGTTACCACCAGTCTTCACAGGCATACGTCAATAGCGTAGATTTCTGCCTAAAATACGGTCGCATAGATGAACAGATATCTCTGAAATAGGTCTGCAACTGTAAACACTTGCACCTGAATCAGAACCAGGTGTTTTTGATTCAAGAGCGAACCAACAGTTATTTGTGCTTAGTAATTTATTCTTTTGGAGGATTTAGTCCTTTTCATCCGAGATTGGGATTGTATGAATGTGGAGGCTCTACTCGAAGGTCATTCACAGAAAACTTCCAGTGTCAATCAGTATTCGTCTATGATCCGCATCAATCTATGTTCTGTAATTGGTAATAAGTACAATTCTATATATTGTCCATCTAATCCGTCTTCGGGAATGTTTGTCTCCATATACTGGAGAACTTCGTCTTTCAGTTACTGAGCAATTGTTCTATACATGATGATTGGTCTAACAACCATCACATACACCCAATAGATTTGTTTGAGTCCAAATTCCCAAACTCTGAACATATTTTTTGGTTTTGAAAGGATATTTTCCAAGTCATTGAAAATGACGCCATGTTCTTTAGACTTGGTTGGAACGTAGAATTATAATTTCTTCCATGAAATCCGTTACATCAAATCCGTTACACTATTCTGAATTCGCGTTTTACTAATAAAGTTAGCGATTGTGCTAAATCCATTTTTTCGCTGTCCAACGAGATGGCTATTATTTTTGTTGGATCTGTGAAGTTGAGGGTTTTGGAAATAAGGCTAAAGAACAGAATATCTGATGAAAGAGAATATGCAGTAATGTATAGTTGATGAAATTCAGCAAGACATTTGTCAAATATACTTCATAGAGAGTGGAAAATCTGAATGTTTTTTTAATTATCTCTCAACGCTATTAAACTATTTTGTTGTGGGAAAATTTAGAAAGTACAAACTGTTTACTATTTCAAGATGTGAGATAAAAGCGGTGATAATGATGTTAACAAGTTTCACGAAATATTGCTAGAACCATATTTTTTTTGTACCAAGGAAAAATATGTTTTATATCGATAAAATTAAACAGCACACACCTTACAGAGGAATGCGTAGTTTGAAAAAATACAATTGCATTTTCAAATAATGTTCTGATCTAACGCAATTCGAGAGATACTAGATGTGACCTCGTTTCCTTGATACTCAATTAGCGCCATCCCTTCAAAGGCATCGCTAGAGAGGCAACACTCCGTTTTGTTTACAATCAGTATAGACGGAAAATCTGAAGAGCCAATTCTACTCGTGTAACAAACAGTGAAGGTTCGAGGACACGTTACAGAGAACATGATTGAAAATGAATTCCTCCAGATTTCTGTTTACTTTAACGTAACATTGTGTTTATCGAAAAATTGAGCCTAAACGGTGGTGAGGTATGGCACCGAAGGAGAAACTATATGAATTTATTCTTTCAACTTTTTGGAGTTGCAGAATTTCAATAATTGAAATAACTATCTAATCTATGCCTAATTCCATTTGTTGTCAGTAATATTCATTACAGTTGGGTATTTATAACTCTTACTTATTTTCAAGCCTCTTTCTACAATTGCATGCTTATTGGACACGATTGGAGATAGAACCTCAATTTTGGGTTTCGATTGAAGCTGAAATTTTAGTTGTTCACCAATATGTCAAAAATAAAAATTCTTTCATATTGTACATACAAAATTTCAGCCTCCGAAAATATAGCGGTATGTAAAAACAGTGATGAGAAGGTAATTTTTGCAGGTAGATAGATAGATATTCATTTATTTCTACAGAGTATATGTAAATCTTGTATAAAAGTTAAAAGAAATACTTTGTCCGAGAAATAAGTCAGTGAACAAAATTACAAAAGAGTATTAAGATACAAAATTTGAATAAAACACGTCACATATACATATAAGTATAGAGCTGATGGAAATAAAATTTAAAATTCATCTATAGTATGAGGCTC